>CM061141.1:248394534-248439161 GCA_030789695.1 Scilla litardierei
CCCACATTTTACTTATTTTATTTTTTATGCATGAATTTCAATTTTAATTAATTCATGCTTGTTTTAAATTGCATAAATAAATGGCAAAATTGGCCAGCGTCGATTTCGAGGTCCTTGATTCTGCAGGGAAAAATTACCTGAGTTGGCGAGTGGACCTGAAGTTCCACTTGCGTTCGATGGCCCTCCTTGGCTCCATTTTTGCTCCTTCATCAGCCCCAGCAGCGGCTGATGCTTCTACTACATCTAGCAGCAGCACTCCTACCACTGTCTCCGATGTAGATAAGGCGAAAGCCATAATCTACATTAGGAAACATAAATCGGACCTTAAAGGCCGAATACTTAACGGTAGAGGACCCAAAGGAACTGTAGACAGCGCTGGAGGCACGGTATAAACATCAAATTGATGTTATATTACCGCGTGCCAGTTATGAGTGGGAAAACCTCAGGCTTCAGGACTATAAGTCCGTCGCTGAGTATAATTCTGCATTTCATAACATCACCTCACGCCTGAAGTTGTGCGGTGAAGAAGTGACAGAGCAACACATGTTGGAAAAGACATTTACCTCGTTTCACGAGAAAGATGCAATCCTCATGCAGTAGTATCGTGAACGCAACTTCACGAAATTCTCTGAGCTGATATCATGCCTACTTAGGGCAGAGCAAAATCGAGATTTACTGCTCGCCACTCATAATTTACGTCGAGCTGACACTTCACCTATCCCTGAAGCCCACCACGTTTCTCCCCAGAAGTGGAAAAACAAACGGACGGCTAAAAATAACAAAGGAAAAGCTGTGATGAAGAATGGACGAGGAACATCACCCCTTTCTAACAACAACAATAAGGGAAAGAGAAACTTCACATGGAAGCAAAAGAACACTGACCAAGTGTCACTTCCTAAGAAGAATTGGGAGGATAAATGCCATCGATGTGGCATGACTGGACATTGGTCCAGAAACTGCCGCACTCCTCGCCACCCCCAGGAACTGTATCAGGCGAGCCAGAAGTCTCTGCCCGAAACAAACTTGGTGGCTGTTCGGCCGCCGAAGATGTTTACTGCAAAAGACTTCGAGAACGACGACCTGCTCGATTAAGCTTCATCTTTTATCTATGCATTTAAAATTTAATATTGCTTCGTCTTTAATTTGCTTAAGTACGAACTTTTATTTTGAATGTCTTTTTTCATTGACTTAAATAAAATTTCGTTTTAATTATAGATGAAGTATGGAATATTGTGGACAGTGCCTCGTTGCACTGGTGTAGCATTGATATTGCTCCCACACACAACGAGACTATAAGATGCAAACTTCTCCCCTTAAACATATAGGAAATTTCCAATTTTCAAGTATATTTCGTTTAAACGAACATAACTTGAACACTGTGGATAATAAATATTGAATATCAATATATAAATCGTCAAGAGGATGGCCAGAAGCCCATCTACTTACGATTTCATTGACCCCCGTCGGGCCCCTATAATTACAGATATTCATCCTATAGAAAGCCAACTTGACTGAGCACCAGAAGTGTCTTTCATTGCCATAGTTTTTAACTCTGGCAAAATGGACTTGGTCATCCTGGATCAGCGATGATGGACGCATCATCAAATGAATCCATTGGAGAACCTGAAGATTCTTCAAAAGGTTGAGTTTCCTTGTCACCATTTGTCATAAAGGAAAACTAATAGAGAGACCTTCCCTCCTGAAAGTGGGATTAGAGTCTCCTGGCTTCATTGAGAGAATACATGGTGACCTTTACGGGCCTATTCACCCCGCAAGTGGTCCATTTTCGGTACTTTATTACTGTACTGATATATGCATCTACTAGATGGTCTTTTGTGTGCCTTTATATTCACTCGCAACCTAGCTTTCTAAAAAGCTTATATTGTGGGTGAATTTCCTACACAAATCATTCAAGACTTCTGCCAGGCAACTGACATTGAAATTAAACATCCTGCAGCATGTTCAAACTCATAATGGGTTAGCAGAGTCTCTGGTAAAGATACTCCAATGGATTTCACGTCCATTGTAAAATCGTAGTTGCCTATTGATGTTTAGGGACCATCACACTGCATTCTGCATCGCTTATCATGATACGGCCCGCTTGTTGCCATATCTTATTGCTGATGCTGCTTGCTTATGGTTTACCACCAAGTCTTGATAAATGTGAATTTAATGAGCAAAATCTCATTGAAATAGGCACGCAGTCTAAGGAAGCCTGAAGCTTCTGAGACCATATCATGGGACATAAAAGTACTCATCTCGTTATGATCCGCATACTTTTTCTGTGTGAAGTTGAGATCCAGAAGATCCTTCATATTCAGACTAAAGTAAATCAATTGACGGATAAATTTGTGGACAACCAGAAGATTGTTCGTTCACACGTCCCTGTTGCCAACACGCCAGCTAGGATTGACATTCCCAAAGATGGATGCAATCCACCGGCAGCAGAATTGGCTTTACCTCAATTGAAAAGAGGACGCCTGCCAGGTTCACAATATAAAATTCCTCAAAAGAGGAAGATTCCTGGATATATCAAAATGATCCAACCACAGGATGCTGAGCTCAGACCAGCAACCTCTCCCCTCCTAATTTCCCCTGCAGAGGAAACAACAGGAGAAACATCATTATTTTACGTACGTACTGGAGAGGTACTGGATAGATATAGCACAGTCGTCGACGACGGTTTTGCTTTCGCTATTGTCGTTCACGTCGCTGAATACGACGATGACGTCTACCCACTTTTCTATAGCGTAAACACATAGAATGACCAAAGTGGGACGAGGCAATAAGAGTAGAGCTGGACTCACTCTTGAAAAGCAAAGTCTTTGGACCAGTAGTCCATACACCTGAATGTGTAAATACCTGTGGAATATAATTCGGATTTCATAAAGACATTGAAATGAAGGAAATGTGATCATTTTCCTACTACGCCTACACTTCTCTGAAAAAACCAATACATGCAACTCATGGACGTTGTGACTGCATATATATACGGTAATATAGATATAGAGATCTATATAAAACTTCCAGAAGGGTATACTCTACCCCCAGAGATGAAAGAGAGACGTAAAAACGTCTTCTCCATAAAGGCTACAAAGATCATTAGTTGATCTTAAGCAAAATTCTGCCTGGGTATCTTTTTCGAAAGATCGTTGACAGAATTTGTGATATTCCCCGTATATGTGGTCGACTTAAAGCTGATAGGATCTCCTGCAGAGACCATTTAGACATCAGATAACTTTAAGCATACCTTGGAAATGAAAAACCTATGTATAACAAGGTATTATCTCGGCTTATATATTTAACACCTTAGTGGTGGAACCCTTTAATATCCCTCATACACCTGGAGTTTATGAAGAATGATGTCCACTTGCATCCTATTAAAAATGGATGCTTATTTATGACACCTTCCAGTAACTGGAAGAGGGGGAGGACATCCTAGGTCCCGAAGAGCCTAGCTCTCCTGAAGAGCCTAGCTCTAGTGTACTTGTTACACTTCTTTATCTGGCCAACTGCACGTGTCTTTGATAGAACGTCTGTAGCAAAGTTGTTAACCAGATATAGTGTTGCCCTGGAGAGCACCACTAGACCAAGGATAAGCTGCTTCTGCGCAACTTTCAAGGGTCATGGAATATATATCGCATATGCAGGTTTAAATATCATCGCGATGACTAAAACACAAAAGGCCGTCCACCTCCCAAATATCTACACATCATCCTCCAATGTCTACATCTTCTGAGAAGCTCATCATCCAAGAAGCAAGTATTTTAAACGCTCAGCCAGGTCTAGCAGTACCTTGCAGGCACACAGAAGACTGATTCAAAGAATACTTTAGTGGAGTCGTCTACCAACTTCGAAGAGTATTCCACTCCAGAGCGCCACTACTTTCCAATAGCCGCTAGATGAATAAACTTGTATAGATAAGTGATGACTGTATTTGCTTTCAGAACATGATGGATGTATAGACAAATAGGAGATGATTGTATAGATACATAGGAAATCTGCAAGCCTGAAGCTTGTACAGATCAGGGGGAGTCCCTCAATAGTTGTACTCTTTTCCCTTAAGCTGCTGGTTTTTCCCATTGGGTTTTCCACAGCTAAGGTTTTAACGAGGCAACCACAATGGCTCTGGATCCAGAAGTATCCACCCCATTAGCATACTGAATCCTGAAGTATTCATATGCTTAAACCAAGGTAATGGAGAGATGAGGGGGAGTGTTGTGAGTTGAGAGAGGCTTTTGGCCTCCCTTCCCTCATCATCTCACCATTTACTCCCCACTAACTTAGTGGGGAGTCACTTGGACTTCAAAGGTGAATGAATATATAGAGAGCCATGGCTTATGCCATGGCTACTCTTGATTTTAGAGATTAGTTTACACACTTCTTCCAATCTATTTCTCAACATTCCAGAATTTTTTGGTGCTTGGGGCTATTTTTGGTGAATTTTTGGAGCTATAAGGGAATTTCTGGGAATTAAAACAAAGGAAAAAGGCTTAATGGGCCTTGAGGCCCGCGGCCCGCTTCTGAGCGGGCCGCAGTGTGTTATTTAAAATAAAAAAAATTAAAACATATTTTTTCGCCCAGCGGGCCGGCCCGCCTGGCGGTGGAACGCAAAGCGTGGGGGGGGGGCCGCGCGCCCCCCCCCACAATTCGCCAGCGGCAACGCAAAAGGGGGGGCGGCCCCCCGAAAAATTAAATCCCGCCCCCCCCCCCCCTTTCGGAAAAATTATTTTTTGGCCCAGAATTTGCTTGGGCTAACAAAAAACACAGAAATGTTCATGGACCTGATTTAAATTGTTCTCTGTTTTTTTCCTTGGGCTGAAGACGTTTTTGGGGAGTTAGTTTTTTGAGCAGTTTTTTTTAGGGCTTGCTTTGGGGATTCTTGCTCTCAAAGAGAAATTTCTAGGGCTTGGAAAATCTTGGAGAAGGAGTGAAGATCAAGAGTGAAGATCAAAAGAGAAGATCAAAAGGGGGTTCTCTTGTGCTTTAGCTTATATTTCCCATTTTTCTTGTTGAATTTTGTTATTTGTGAAAACATTGGGATGTTGATTTTGAAATCAAATATAGTGTTTTTGTTCATCATGAGTAGCTAATTCTCTTGTGTTTGTTTATGGTGGATGGATGGATGTTGTGCTTATAATTTCATTTCTAGCTTGAATTTAATCGCTCATGTGTGAATGAAATGTTGAGTTAGGTTTGATCAATTGGAACCCTAGTGGGAAATCCAAAGAGAGGCTAATCCTAGTGGACCCTCTCTATTGTGCAAATTGTTGATGTTTTCTCATATGTTTCATTCAACATTTTTCGCACTCAATGTGTTTGATGAAATACCAAATTAGCCGATCGCTCTCTCCTTAGTCGGAAGAGGGATCGAAGTGATTTGAATTGAAGTTATAAGCCCGACTACACCATGAAACTATGAACACTCACATTTTCTCATCTTTGTTGCTATCCTACATATTTCGTTGTTTGCATGCTTAAAGGTAGTGTGTTCTAAAAATTCATTCAACCAATCCTCACTCAAAAGGGTAGTATTTCTCACACCGCTTAAGCTAATTGTGATCATTGTTTATTGTAAGAAAGTTGTCCCCGTGTTCGACCCTAGGCTCACTAGGATATTTACTACTTAGCGACCTCCTACACTTGGGAGTTAGCACGTGCAATCTTTTGTTCACGCCAAGCAATTAGCGCCGTTGCCGGGGACAACGGTTTTGGCATTTACATTTTTTATTGATTTATGAAATTTTGACGTGATACATCCTACTATTTAGTGTGGGTCTTTTTTATTCTTTATCTTCCATTTATTATCTTTCATCTTTATTTATTTTTCACTTTTTGAGTCCTTTGCTATCTTTATTTTCATTTTCCTTTATAAAAATTCAAAAAAATCTATGAACTTTAACGACATAAATTCTTTGTATGATGCACTTTCATTTTCTTTGCATAGGACCACTTCTTTGAAGCTCAAAATTGCCGGCTTTGCTCAAATTGACGGTGAATACTTCTATCAAACTTGGAGGAGGTTCACGGATTTATTAAGCGGTTGTCCACATCATGGATTCACGATGGCCCATCTTTTCAAGTTTTTCTACGAGGGACTGTGGGAGGAGATGCAAGACTACATGGCGATGATGGACGATGGAGCTTTATTTGACATGTCACCTGAGGATGCTTGGGAGTACCTGGAGTCCATGGAGGATATGGACCGACCATTGGATGGGACTTCAGGGAGTGAGCCGTTAGCGCTTCATTGTGATGGCGTTGGAGCATGCCTTGACCAAGGAGAACCAAGCGTGGATGCACCTTTGCAACCCTTGGGCGAGGAGCTTCAATTGCTTATTCAGACACATGATGCTCAATACTGATACTTTCTTCGGAGCATGGAGACTCGGAGCCAGTATATTCAGGAGATCATTTCGAGTCTTGCATTGCTTTCCTTTTGCTTGGGAGAAGGCAATCCAACCACTCAAAAAAATTTATTATCTAATTTGGACTCTTCTTCACTCGCATGTATTGTGTGCAAAGATGGAGAGGACGAGCGTGATATTTTGGATGGACAGGAGGAGGAGCCAAGTATGGCCACGAGCTCATCGATCATTTTGGTAGAGCCTGAAACGTGCCTTCCCCTGGTCTGGTCACATGATCATTCATTCCTTTCCCCCATGGTGGAGCATTGTATCGAGATGGATGCAACCATTTTAGGGAGTTTTCGTCAACAAATTTCAAATTCTTTATTTTACTTTGACGATTATATTTGGGTCACTTTCGTTGAAAGGCAACGGTGCCCACTTTGGATTGATACAGCTCATCTCTTGCAGGACATGGTCGCATATTTTAGAGAGATGCTTGGAGTTGTGTTGCTAGGGTCCAAAGTGATTCGTGGAGGGAAGACACTCGCAGAGGAGCGTAAGGATCTAATTGAGCTACTTCCTTCACCGTTGGACATACGTGATCCGCCTTTTGACCCCGGTGACTTCTATCTAGTAGTGTAGAAAATTTAAATTTTTGCACTTTCTATGCTTTCTTGGATAGTTTTAATTCAATAAACCTATTCTCTTTCAACATTGAGGACAATGTGTGTCTTTAGTTGGGAGGAGTAGTAGGTGGTTTTATGATGTTTAGTTAGTTGTTTTTGTTTTAATTTTTTTTGTTTTTGTTTTTGTTTGGTGACATCCATTTTGACATCACCAATCATTTTGCAAGTATATCATTTACCCTCCTTGCTCTCTTGCTAGTTATTTGCTTAGTCCCTTGCATGTTTCATCTTCGTGCATGTTTTCGGATTCAAATCTTATGTTCAAACTCCTGAATTGTGATTGGCATGCATTTTATTGCTTTTTATTCATGAGATCAATTTTAATATGCTATTCATAAAACTAGTGCATAATTCGATGAATTTTGCCTTCGATGTGGTTTGGATAAGTTTTGTGCAAACTTTGTGATGCACGAGTTAGATTAAGTCATTAGTATAGATTGGTTTTCAATTTGATGGGATTTGGCCTTGATATATGCTTGGTTTATGCTTGAGGAGTGGTTGATTGGTGTGTTGGATCAAAAAAAAGAAAAAAAAGAAAAAAGAAAAAGAAAAAGAAAAAAAGAATAAGTGCATCGTTCTTCTAGTTTTGTCAAGTAGCCGGGTCCTCATGAAACATTGGGGATTCGTCTCGAAAGATAGGATTTAGGGGAGTGCACGAGAGAAAAATAAGTGAATCTTAGGTGATTCGAGTTACTAGGTCCGCGGGGTCCTTTTTGGCACAATGCCCCAAAATTTTCTGATTTGGGAGTCATTGACCAAACCCTCGTTACATGGGTCATTCTAAGTTTCATATTTAAAAAAACATGAATAAACATGATCCACATATCAAACTTCCATGAATTAAGAAAGCTAAGTGTTATTTTTGGCCAAGTTCTTGAAGATTGTGATACTATGACACGCTTATGTTTTAATCTCAATGAATGCAAAATTTGCTTGTACTTTGTTGGTTTGAGCCATATTGAAGTTTTGGTCTCGGATTTGCTCTCTTTTATGAGTTGGTATATTGGAATTGAGTTTATATTGAAAAAATTTCATGTGCCATGAATATTGTGGAGTTATATGTGTGCTATATTGTGAATCCGAATATATCGCTTGTTTTGCTAGGGACTAGCAAAAAGCTAGTTGGGGGTGTGATTAGGGTTCAATATTGTATATTTTACCCCTCATTAGATGACATTTTGTACATAATTTGTATTCATTTTGGCTCCGATACGCGCATTCTAATGATATCACTTAATATTGGAGCTTACCGTTTTTATATGCTTAAAACATAATTTTTACAGCTTATTAACATCTTCATCTTGGTCTTCTATTATTTTTCAGTTGAATTTCATGAAGTCCCGATTCCAACGCATATTTTTCCAGAATTTTTGGAGGTCGGAACAATTTACTGCATTTTTTGGAAGACAATGTGACGGTGCTGAAAATTTCTAGGCTAGAAAGTATACTTTTCCCCACTTGTGCAGAATTCTGCTATAATTTTAGTATATATTCCGACATAATGATATTTTTCTGGTATTCTACACTTTGTTTCGGTTCCAGCGCCGCCTGGAACACGTCATTCCGAGGTCGGAGGATTTTTCTAGAATTTTCGTAAGACAGGGTGGCGGTGCTGAAAATTTCTACAGATTTGCCCCTCTTGTGAAGAAATCTGCTATCATTCCAGTGTATTTTTCGGCCTAATGATATTTTTTTATTAGAGTACACTTTGTTACGGTTCCATCGCCGCCTGGAACACGTCAATCCGAGTTCGGATGATTTTTCTAGAATTTTCACAAGACATGGTGGCGGTGCTGAAAATTTCTGCAGATTTGGGCATTAGTTGCGGGTTTGGGCGCGGATCCGACCCGTTTGGGCTGTTTTCAGACCCGAAATTCTAAGTCTATTTCTTGGGCTTTCCTCACCTCTTTTTCCCTCATTCCACTCTCCTTCTTCTTCATTCTTAGGTTAGAGGCCATTGGAGAGGAGCAAGAAAGCTTTGAGGAGCACTTTGGAAGAGAAAGTTTATGTTTTTCTTAGAGAAATCTTGGTGACCTCTTTCATTTTCTTTGTGTATTTTGATTTGGTGATTTGTAATGATATTGGATGATGGTTTTTAGAGATGAAAATGTCTCTTTTATTGCTATGAGTAGCTAGATCTCATTGTGTGTGGTTGTGTGGTGATGTTGCTTGCTTGGGCTATCGAATTTCAATCTTGCATGTTTAAAAGTTTATGTGGTATGATTTTTTTGGGATATACTTTGAATTAGGGATCCTAGTGGGTATCCATATAGTGGAGTTTGCCTAGTGGTACCATTCATATATGCTTGGTTGTTTATTATCTTGATTTTCCATACCCTACTTTCATTGCACAACAAGTGTTTGTTAAAATGCCACATCCACCGATTGCGCTTTCCTTAGCCGGAAAGACAATTGAGTTATCCTCGGATTGAACCCATATGCTTAGCAACCTCATTCCCACACACCACATAAGCTTCCTCGCCTATTTCCCTCTCCGATTCTCGAACCCTAGGATGTTGGTTTGGTAGATGGTCTCACCCACATTTTCACACGCATTTCCACCATTAGCTTAGTTGGTTGTAGTTTCGTCTTTATCTCTCCTTTATTAATTGAACTTGCGATTGCAAAACGACTTGTCCCCGTGATCCGACCCGGTCTCACCGGATATAAATTTATTACTTGACGTCCTCCTACACTTGGGAGTAGCGCTTAAGCATCACATACTTGAGACGCGTTCAACATCTCACCCGATCGGTTCATCTGTAGCCAAATCTTCCAACTCACATCCCAGTGACATCAACCGATCGGTTCAGCAACCGGTTGATGTATCTCAAGAGCTGAAGGCAAAGTCGACTGTCAGATCAACCGATCGGTTGATGCTTCAACCGATCCGGTGGTCATGTTTTCTATAAATAGCCCTAGGTTTTTCCCTGAACGATGCCAGTTATTTTTCTGTCTTTTTTGGGACTTTTGACGGCTCAGAATTTATTTTGTCTTGTAAGTTTTCTGATTATCATGTAACTTTGATATTTCGTTCTTAATACTATTTTCTCCGTATTTCTTTTGCCAGATTTTGATTCTGATGTCTAAATTTTGTTGTGTTGATATTTTTGCTATGTATCGTGAGTAGTTCCTAAATCTGGGATTTTGGTGGAAGCCCCTTCATGGGTTCTCCCTAGAACGACCATAGGATTAGGGTTTCGATAGGATTTAGGAATTTAGATGGTTACGCGGGGCGTTTCATTGTCATTGGGGGAGAAAGACCGCCTCTGACCGTCGGGCCAAGGGGAAATAAAACTGGCGTTTGATCCACTAACCACAGCTCACACCCCTAGCATAGGCATTGAATCCTAGCACGTGGGAGCGGCAAGATGAAATGTTGGGAGTAATCGTTGCGAGCTTAGTGTTCCCGGAGTCAGTTGGTGTTAATGGACATGGGAATGCCAACCGTCTGAACCCGGGTAGACCTAGCGTATCATCCTGGGCATCGACCGGGATATCAGGCCCATGTGACGCTAGGTATCACTCTTAGAGGCAACGTCTCACCACTAAACCCTAAGATCCAATCGTAATCCTATCTGTCGGTCGTAATAGAGAGGGCACATGATAGGGTGGAAACCAAATTCATGGGTTCCCTTTTATATCTTACATCCTTCGTATTTCTATTTTGTGACAACCAACTGATTGATCGGGCTAGCTCACCCACCGGGTAATCGGGTTCCTCCTTGATAACAAGCACAACACACGCCTCCTTGAGTTCGACCCCCAAGCCACTCTTCAACACCGTGCGCTTGCGGTTACAAATATTTAAATCTGGTATCCCCGATCCTACTGCATATAGTGATAAATCTAGGGGACGTCAGTAAGTCACCCATATTCATACAATATGTATAAATATATCTATAGCTAAGCATATACCTATATACGTATGAGCACACGTCCATACACACAAATATATAGATCATACAATAGATGCATACACCCACCTATAAGCACAACCACTATCATGTACATTACACCTAAAATGTACATAACCTTATTAACACACGATTAAAAACTTTGACAAGCACATCCAAAATACATACACACCTAGTAGACAGCCAAACACTAATTCTAATACGCACAGATATTCCTATAGTGATATAGCTATCCACACACATATGTATAGGTATAACACTTACCACCCTATATACAACTATATACATACATACATACATACATACATACATACATACATACATACATACATACAGTAATCTGAGAATGGCCGATTTTTGCGGAGCTCCCCAAATTGGCGATCCTTACGGTGCATTGGAGCCGCCAGACCCTAGCAATGGAATCAATCTTAAGGGAAAGAAAACTGTTGATCCATCTTCTTCCTCCGATGGCTGGCAGGAGGTTTCTTATGGGAAGAAGAGGGCGGCCATGAAAGGTGGGTCTACAAGGGTGACCTATGCTGGGAACATGAGAGGGGTATGGCGTCATAACAATGGAACTCGAGGCAGTGTTCCTGGATTTCGTCATCGATCTGGAGGCAATTCCATTTCTCGAGATATTAGACCTTCGACTCAGCGCTTGGGAGGATCCCAGGTGGGTTCTAATAAAGTTGATGCCCTTAAGGTGTTTGGTAGATTGCCTGTGAGACCTAAGGCTACAATCCATATCAATCCTGATGCTGGAAAGCGCTCGTGGGTTGACATTTGCTCTACAAGAAGGAAATATGCGGATACTCTCGTTATGTCTCATATTCCTCCTGTGGTAGGAGATGATGGTATTGCAACGACATTAGTGCCTAACTCTCTGTTGGTATCTGGAACTGCCCGTTGGGAAAATTCCCTCATTGGTTATGTGCTTGGAGACATTCCCTACTATGGGCAGATAAAAGCTTGGACAGATCGTCTCTGGAAGCTTAAAGGAGGGCTCCAAATTTTCAGCAAAGAAAATGGTTTCTTCTATTTTCGGTTTGAAAAAGAAGAAGATTGCAATACTATTCTTCATGGAGGTCCTTGGCTCTTTGATGGAAGGCTGGTTGTCCTTCTGCGGTGGAGTTCTACTGTAAAGCATGACCGTGATTTTCTCACGGCAGTCCCAGTGTGGATCCAGATTCACAACCTCCCTCTACATATGTGGACTCTTGATATTTTGAATAGGGTCGCTAGTGTAGTGGGCACTCCTATTTGCCTTGATCGCGCAACCGCAAACTTGGATCGTATCAAGTACGCTCGATGCCTAGTCGAAGTGGAGGCACGAAGGCCATTAGCTAAAATGGTGCTGGTGAAATTGGAAGCTGGGTCTTCCCTATCGGCTGATGTCATATTTGAGGGCGAACCTCCAAGGTGTAATACTTGCTGCTGTTTTGGGCACTTTGATATCCAGTGCTCTATTAAGAAGGTGGAGGGAGATCTCTCTTCAATCCAAAAATGTGAGAAAACCGTAGTTGATACTAATGTAGCCGTACAGGTTATGGAACCTGAGGCAGCTGAGGAGGGGGAAATCTTGGCTGGTGCTGATCTATCTGAGGCTAATGTCACTTTAGATGTTGAGAATTCCTGTGGAGGGTGTCCGTCCAATCAAGTAGTTCTGACTGATACTCCTAACATGTCAGATGGTGGTTCTAATATCCCAAGCATTTCAACTCATCCTATCTCTGGAGATGGTATAGTGACCTGTGATGAACCCCTGGGCAATTTACCTGCTTCGAATTCTGCATCAGGAGATGCACCTAGGGGCCCTCAACTGGATATAAAATGTTCTGACCCTGCTGTACCGATTCCTGGGGACTTGGTCAATTCAAATGGGTTTCAAACCCAAGTAGCTGAGCCGCTCAATTCACAACACCTAGGAAAATCAGGCCATGTTAATTTGAAGATGGGCCGAGCAATCCCCTCTCTTTTGCAAGATTCTGGCGACTCGCCGCTCCCAGATGAGGTTGCCATTCTTAATCCAGACTGGCTGGAGAAACAATTACAATTACCGAATGAGGCTGCTATCGGTAAGTTAAATAAAACTGTAAAGAAAAATGTCTCCCCCTCCTCTACCCGTAAGAGCGCACGGCTAGCTGGAGGTCTAGGAGCTCCCCCGCCTAATATTTAATGTCAGTATTCATCTGGAACACTAGGGGGCTGAACAATTCTGTTAGGAGAGGCGATCTCAAGCAGAGAGTTCAAAAGCATCGCCCATCTATAGTTTGCTTGCTAGAGACTAAAGTGGATATGTGTCATGCGGGAAGGATTACTAAGTGCTTTCCCAAAACCTGGATATCTATTGATAACAGAATCTGCCATGCTGGTGGTCGTATTGTTATTTATGTGGACAATAATGTTTGGAATTGCAACCCAATCTCCATTTCGGATCATCATATCTCGGTAATCTTTTCTAATCAAGCGGGATTAGTCATGGCGATAACGGTGGTTTATGCTTTAAATTTGGCCCCACAACGCATTTCCCTCTGGAAAAATCTTACTCAAGACTCCATTAAGCTTAATTCTCTGCCCTGGATGGTGGGAGGAGATTTCAATTGTGTTCGTTATTCTACGGAGAAGGTTGGAGGAAGATGCCTTGATGCTAGAATGACTGATGAGTTTAATAGCTGTATTAGTAGTTGTCTTCTGCTGGACCTTAAAAGTGTGGGACAAAGCTACAGTTGGAGCAACAGAAGAATTGGACCGGGTCGTATTTCGGCGCGGTTGGATCGTACACTTTGCAATGCGGATTGGTTGCGTATTCTTCCAAATTCCTATTATGCGTATGACACTGCGGGGACTAGTGATCATTCTCCTATGATAATCTACCTCCTACCGAAGGTAAAATCCTACCCCAAGCCTTTTAAATATTTCCATGCTTGGTGCACGTATATTGGCTTCCGTGAGATGATGGAAATATTCTGGGAAAATACTCATTGCGTTGATGTCCCTGCTGCTATGAGATTTTTGGGCATTCGGCCTATGTTCCTTCTTGTTGATAAATTAAAAAAACTAAAGGTTCAACTTCGGGAATTTGCTGGGAATCATAGGAATAAAGTTGGTGTTTCTGTGTGCCGAAAAAAATTAGATTCTATTTAAGCACAGCCGGGTATCTCTTTTTGCCCAACTTTGTAAAAACTTGAACATGCTGCTATACTTAATCTTGCACATGCTATGGATGTAGAGGAGTCTGATTTGCGTCAGAAGAGTAGGCAGGATTGGCTCAAGCTTGGGGACAGAAATTCAAGATTTTTTTACAATGCAATGAAGTCTCGGTATTGTTACAACAATTTGAATCATCTAATTAATGGGGAGGGCTGCTGAAATTCTAATATTGTGAAGTTGAGACAAGACGCCCCAATATATTTTCAGAAGCTTTACAACCATGTTGACTACTGGAATGTTTTTCCTAATATTATTCCTAAACTTAAGCTTACTCATGATGCTGCTACTTGGCTGGATAGGAAAGTCTCTGATGTTGAGATCAAGGAGGCAGTTTTTAGCATGGGCAAGGATAAGGCCCCAGGTCCTGATGGTTTCAATGCACATTTTTATCAGCAAAATTGGAGTATTATTGGTAAAGATGTCTGTGCAGCTGTTTCTAGCTTCTTTTGTTCTGGGAATATGTTGTACCAGATTAATCATACTTTCCTCACTTTGATTCCAAAAAACTCCAATGCTACAGGATTAGGGGATTACAGGCCTATTGCCTGCTGCAATGTCATTTATAAGATAATCAGTAAAATCCTTTGTAACAGGTTGAAATTGGTTATCAATAAGCTTATCTCATCAAATCAATCTGCTTTTTCTTAAAGGGCGTATGCTATCAGATAGTGCTCTTCTAGCCCATGAACAGATTCATGATTTCAGTAACCCAATGGGTTCCAGAGCTTGCCTGAAGTTGGATCTCAGAAAGGCATTTGACAGTGTCAACAGAGAGCTAATTCTTTTTTTGATGCACCAAATGGGTTTCAATGTCAAGTTCATTAACTAGATTTCTAAGTGCATCTCATCCCCTACTTTTTCAGTCCTTGTAGATGGGTCCCCTGCAGGATACTTTGAATCAAATAGAGGACTACGACAAGGTGATCCGCTGTCCCCGTACCTCTTTGTGCTTGTGATGGAAACGTTTTCTCTTTTGATGGCGGATGCAGAATCTTTGGGTACAATTCAGCCTATGAGAAGATCAGGAACTATCTCACACTTATTATTTGCTGATGATTTGTTGGTATTTTACCGTGCAAATAAGCACTCTTTCGAGGGCCTACGGACCATGCTAGAAAAGTTCAATCTTTATACTGGGCTACAAGTGAATTGGGATAAGAGCTCGGTTATCTTCAGCAAGGGAACGCGTGATGCTTGTTCGATTGCTTCCGTCCTTGGTATTAAAAAGGTATCCTCCCTGTCTGTATACCTTGGTTTACCCTTATCGTCAAATTATCCAAAATCATCCATGTATGCTCGATTGGTAGATAAATGCAAAAGAAGACTCCAGGGTTGGTCTTCTTCTCTCCTTTCCATCTCTGGAAGGATTGAGTTGGTGCGTACTGTAATATATGGTATGGTGGCTTTTTGGATGTATGCCTACAGGATTCCTCCCTCTGTACTACGTTCTATTACTTCAGCCTGTAGGAGGTTCATATGGGGGAACCAGCATACTTGGGCTTGGAGGGATTTATGCACCCCAAAGGAGGAGGGAGGTGTTGGTCTAAGATTGCTCTCTGATCTCAATGTGGCTTCTGGAGTTAGGCTGACTTGGCGGCTCCTTTCGTCTCACGGTCCGTGGGCATGCTATATGAGGAACAACTATTTGCAGGGTCAAAAATTTTTCTACAATGCAAATTTCACTCCCTATTGCTCTGGTACATGGAAATTTCTATTGCGTAATCGGATCATATATCATAAATTAATTAAGCGAGTTGTCAGAGACGGTACCACTACTTCTTTCTGGTATGATAATTGGTTGCCTTGTGGACCACTCTCTCTTCTACAGGAAGTTCCTCAAGGTGAGGGGAATGCTCTGGTAAGCTGCTACTGGACCCCTAATGGTTGGAAGGATGTGCCTCTCACACTTTCAATTATTCCCTACCTCCAGTCATTTCGCCTTTCCCCTGGTCCTGATTCTTGGGCTTGGATCCCGGGGGCCTCGTGCTCTTTTCGTGATGCTTGGGATGGATCTCGTACCAGAGGTACCCCCTTCGCCTACTATCATATTGTCTGGCATAGATACCATACTCCTAAGTGGGCTATTACCCTTCTTCACGCTTTCCATGGTAAACTCTTAACTAGAGATATTATTCAAAAATGGGGAATTACGGCAGATCCAAATTGTGTTTTATGTGATGGAGGGGCATTGGAGACTTTGAATCACCTATTCTTTGAATGTCCATACAGCCGGTATATCTTGTGCAGGAGCCTTCTTAAGCTTGATATTAGTATTCCATGTCCATCCTCCCTTTCTGGATTGGGAGATCTCATTCTTTCACTATACAATAAGAAGGATTGTGTTGGCATCTTAGCTAAAACAGCTCTAGCATGCATGGTGTGGCATATTTGGAAGCAACGTAATAGCAGAATATTCGAGGGTTTAGGAGTATGTAAATAAAATCTATTTGAAGCTATCTCGGCGGATGTAAATATTTCGTTGCGTGACTTGGATCGTGACCATCATGGAGCCGCTTCCACCTTCGCAAACTGGGGTTTCTCTGGCCTTTGATAATTTGTATAGTGTTAGCAATCTTTGTACTATTTTGCATGTGGGTGTATCTGATGGGGAGTTTAGCTTGTAGTCGGTGACGACGCTTGTGCCCTCTCCCCTCTCTTTCTGACTCCCTATATGTACCCCATAGTGAATGTTCTATTTTGGTTTTGCTTTATTTTTAATAAAGTTACTAATTTACTCGTCAAAAAAAAATACATACATACATACATACATACATACATATATAGGTAAATCATCATGTGAGAACATTTCGCATGGTGCGAAAATGTTTTTATCTTTTTTTTTGAAATTTTTTTTCAAAAATTCTTTTTTCCACCCTCATTATATGTCGTTATACCCCCTCAAAAAATAATGGTTGATAAATAATGTCATTTGGCCTTCGATCAAGGCATTTCATCAAATTCGCATGTTTTGAGACAATTAAATTTGTAACGGGTGGATGGGTGATCTAATCCCCAACGGGTTCACCCATTATTTTCCCTGGGGTATATAATTGTATGGATTAAACGTCAAAAAAAGAAGTTTTGAAAAAAAAATTTCAAAAAAATAAAAAAAAAACGTTTTCGCACGGGTTTTTTCGCACCCGAAGATTGACATATATATATATATATATATATATATATAGGTTGACTAGGGTCCATTCGGATGGATCAAACATGCGGATCCATCCAAGTGGAATTTAAAGTTAGACAATGTAAATCGAAAATCCGACCGTTGGATGTCATCTAACTTGTTTAAACTAGCTCCAAACAAAATTTCAACTAATTTGGACACGTTTTGCCCATGCATCAAGTGGTTGCAAAATTGATGTTTTTGAATAGTTATAAAATCGGCTAATTTTGCAACCACTTGATGCATGGGCAAAATATGTCCAAATTAGTTGAAATTTTGTTTGCAGCTAGTTTAAACATGTTAGATGACATCCAACGGTCGGATTTTCGATTTACATTGTCTAACTTTAAATTCCACTTGGATGGATACGCATGTTTGATCCATCCGAATGGACCCTAGTCAACATATATATATATATATATATATATATATATATATATATATATATATATATATATATATATATATATATATATATATATATACACTAGTCATAACCCGTGCCCATAAGGCACGATTAATTTAGGATAACCCCCCCACAAAATCTTGGATCTCTTAATTTTAAACACACAGTAATAATTAAAACATAGTAATTGTTATTTAGTTTACCCGCGGGCACGGTTCATTTAAGATTTCCCCCGTGAAATATTTGTTCCCCGAAAAATTATTTCCACAGCCAAAATTTAAGAGAACAACAAATTAGCGTAAAAATATTTAGCGGCACGGGCACCTTCAGCGTGGGCGTCTTCGACACGGGACAACAAATATGCCGTGGACGCCTTCGACGCGGAACACCAAATTTGGCATCCGCACCTTCGGCGCGGAACAACAAATTAGCGTAAAAAAGTTTAGCAGGGCGCCTTCGGCGAAGGCGCCAAACTCGGCGCGGGCGAACTCGGCGCGGGCGACGAACAACAAAACTCAGGGTATTTTTACACTAATTTGTTGTTCCGCTAAATTGTTTTAAGCTAAATTTTTTATTTTGTTTAATTTAATGGATCATGATTCTCCATAATCTTTTCCAAGACACTTTTAGTTTCAAAGTTTAGGTTTTCAAGGCACTTTTCCCTCCAAATTTAATCTCCACAATTTTTCTCAAGGCACTTCTAATTTCAAAGTTTAGGTTCTCAAGGCATTTTCCTTCCAAATTTAATCTCCACAATCTTTCCCAAGGCATTTCTAATTTCAAAGTTTAGGTTTCCAAGGCACTTTTCACACTAAAATTTAAGTTTTCACACTAAAATTTTCACAAAATCCAATTTCAACCATTGATTTACCAAGATCAAATCTCAGCCACTCTTTATCTTGTCCTAGTCAGCCCTAGAATTAAAAAAACACTGTCAAATGTATTATATATATATATATATATATATATATATATATATAACATATATCACCGCATATGCGTATACCACACAATAGACAACCATAACATACTAATATACTAAGGGTATGCTCACTCATACATGTGTGGGACGCAGAGATCCACACACATGGGTCTACACACACTATCTGTATATACACTACGAACATCACAATCAATACTAATGGATCTACTATTCCTATACCATAAGTACTCGACTCTCCCTGAGTGGAAATATATCTCAAATTTTGACCATTGAGAAGTGTCTCCTAATCTTCAGGGAGAAGATGGCAGCGATTCACTCCAAAATGTAAGCCGGATAGTTCCTCTCGTGAATATTCAACCGACAAGAAACATAAAGATCACGCGACCATGCTGGTGCAGAACATATCCAAGGCCTTCGCCTGAAGCATCACAGAAGGTCTCGAGTCCTCTAGTCCTATCTGGTATAGCCAGGACTGGTGCAGACCTCAGCCTTGCTTCAAAGTCCTAAATGCATGCTCACAAGAGTCTGACAAGACAAACTTGACGTCCTTCCTCGTCAGTCTAGTCATGGGCTCTGCTATCCTCAAGAAATCCCGAATGAATCGACGGTAGTAACCCGCCAATCCTAAGAAACTCCTAATGTCTGATGTCGACAGAGGGGTAGGCCAGTCCCTGACTGAAGAAACTTTATCTGGGTCAACAGAGATACCATCGTTCGATACTACATGCCCAAGGAATGCAATACGGTCTAGCCAGAATTCGCACTTGCTGTACTTGGCATACAACTGGTGACGACGAAGTGTCTCCAAAACAATCCGCAGGTGCTCGGCGTGCTCCTCACTCTTCGAGTAGACCAATATGGCATCAATGAATATCACTATGAATTTATCCAAAAACTCGTATAATATGAGATTCATAAAATTCATGGATACTGCAGGAGCGTCGGTCACACCGAATGGCATGACAACAAACTCGTAGTGTCCACACTTGGTCCGAAAGGCCGTCTTGTAGATATCTTCGTTCTTGACCTTCACCTGATGGTACCCACTCCTGAAATCCAGCTTCGAGAAAACTCGTGATCCACCGCGTTGATCGAAGATATCATCTATGCGAGGTAATAGGTACTTATTCTTTACAGTGACATTATTCAGCTCCCGATAATCCACGCACATTCTTCTCGGTCCATCCTTCTTCTTGACCAGCATTACATGTGCTCCCCAGGGAGACACGCTGGGATGAATGAATCCTTTCTACAACAATTCATCCAACTTCTTCAGTATCTCTTAAAGTTCTGCTGGAGCCATATGACAAGGTGCTTTCGAAACTTGCTGGGTATTCGGCATCAGGTCGATACTGAACTCCAATGCTCGATGCGGCGGCAATCCAGAAATATCTTCAGAAAAGGCGTCTTCGAAATCTCTAACTATAGTAGGCTTCTCAGGTTCGACTCGCATAGACGCAACGATCGCTTTGTTTGGCTGGGCCCGAAATTTGATAGGTCCAAGTGAATGACTATCACTGATGAATTCGGACACCGAATGGTCGGGAATCTCAAATACTACTTTCCTGTTGTGATAGTTGATAGTAGCATAGAAGGTCCCTAACCAGTCTATGCCGAGAATAGCACCAAAATTGGGTTTGTCTAGAACCATGAAGACTGCATAGAGCTCATGCCGCAAATCACTAAATGACATGATTTGCATCCCAGGGTAACACTCACTACGCCACTTCCGATAGTGATATTCCATCTCTTGGGAAGTGGGTAGGTAGGAATCGAGTGCTTAACCACGAACTTCCGGGAACAGAGAAGCTTCGGGATCAAATAAAGTCAGAGCCGAGTGGGAGGCCACTAAGCTAACACCTAAGGTGATAATAACTAAATCTTAGTAATGGTGTCTAATTAACAAGCAAGGGTGTCTAACTAAATCCTCCTACAATCCTGGTGTTGGGTCTCCCTACCATATTAAGACAAGTTATTCGGGTAAATCTATGTACGAGGTAAATCTGGACGTTTTGGCTAATGATAGTATTTCTATCGTTCTGAAGTTTGCAAATGCACGACCTGCATGGGCCACCACAAAAACCTGTCACGCCTCGCTTCCCATTATACTTGGGAGCGAAGACGCGAGTGGGTCCACATGAGCTGAAGCGGTGAAGCTTAAGCCCAATAAGAATCTGTGAATAGCAACCAAACGCAGATCCTTGCATGCAACTAGAACAACAGAGATAATAATAGTAGCCAACATCCAAAAAGGAAAGTACACGAAGAAAGTAAGGCCCCAAGCATGGCGAACAAACAGAGTCTACAAAAGTGGGTACACCCCAACAGATAAGCATAAAATAAAACTCTAAAGCATCAATAGCATATGAATCTCTACGACTAGTCCTCTGTGGGGAGAACCTCTGGGTTGACGTACTCCTGGTCCGATGGAACACTCTGATCCAGCAGCTCGTCCCCTGGTACTCTATCTCGTGACCTGACATACATTCAAACGACATAGAATGTATGTCAGCAAGGGTCCTGGCAAGTTATGGTTTAGAAGGGAACCCTTGGCAAGAAGTACAAAATAGATTACATATGGCAGTTTATAGCGGTTACAAAGATTTACACTAGCATGCAGTTCTATTATAAAAAGGAAATATGGCAGTTCAATGAAGTAACATCAGTTCTATAATGTTGACAACATTTTTCAAGTTGTTTAATTGTGTGTGCAAGTCCGTGACTAAGGCTCCCGTCGTTAGACAGCTAGTAAGTGAATCCACCTTCAAGTGCCCTCGAAGGCGACCCTTTTACTATCGGCTAGTGCCCGGGAACCCAACCTCACCCATGTGTACTTTCTGGACCACGAGCCAAATGCTAAAATCGTCATATACTGGAACACGAGCCAGACTAGTCACATGCGACGCTACTGGAACGCGAGCCAGACTATTCACATTTGACCGACGAGAGTAGCCAACTATGAGCCAACGGCATGTATGTCTATGAGCCAACGACACGTAACATCTGTGAGTTGGCCAAACCGGCTATCATGTTCTATATTATTCAAGTTGTTCATTCCATTGTCTGTGCAGTTCATGTTGTAACAAGTACGAGCATTTTTCTTAAAGGTGTCCACACACATGCACGCTAGTTCTAGTTTAGCATTTCGTTAAGGGTTTTAGGGTCAATGTGCCATGGCAATGTTATATACAATATATCACAGTTTAAGTTTTAAAAGAGTAACACGTAAAAGCATGAAATAAACTGTGCGCTTGCCTGTTTCCGGTGATTTCGGGTGTCTATGTGATCATGATGAAAGGTGTATTATATCTGCATCATTAGATTTCGCAACGTTAAGTTAAAAGCGTTAAATTAATAAAATAACACTATAATTTAGCTTAAATATATAATTACTCTCTTATATTTACTAATATGTATATATATAAGTAACTAATTTATATAGCAACTAACACGTACTGCCACTAATTTATAAACTAATATAATATAATATATATCACATAATATAATGTATACATTAACATGATATAAACTAACAAATATTGTCCTATAGACTTTACTGTTCACCCATTGCAAAGTACTGTTCACACATGTTTCACGAGGAATAACTCACAGACTGTTGTTTTAACTTTTACGTGCTACGTGTGTTTGCAAATGAGTTTGCAGATGAGTGACGCGAGCTTGGATGGTGACTACGGCTACGGTCGGCAGCTCAGCAGCGACGACGGTGGTAGCACAGATGGCGGCTGCGACGGTGAGGGATCTGCATGTGAGGGGGCTTCGCGGAGGAAGAATAGGTGGCTGGGTGGCATTGGTGTTGATGGCGAGTTTGCCGGTGACGTATACGTACAGAGGTACCGTAGGTATTGGTGGTGAGGTTGCGGAGTTGCTGTGAGTCGAGGTTGTGGAGAGGGGCAGAGGGGAGGCTCACGGTGCTTGGTTGAAGGTGAGGGTTGCAGCTTCGATGGAAGGGAGTGTAATGCCCTGATAGCTACTGCACAAGTACTAGAGGGGGGTGAATAGTACTTTAAAAATAATCAAGAGGACAATTCCTAATTATCTTGCAAACTCAACCAACAATGCGGAAATGAAAATAGACAACAATAAAAGACAAGCGCAAACAAGCGATGTAACGGGTTTGGATCCACCCAAGACTCCCCGACTTGTTCCCGGTGATACTACGTCCCAAACACCCGGATCCCCTCCAGCTACTTGAGCTAGAATCCTCTAACCCAAGTTTTGCACTATGAAATTCTTGTAGAAAACCTCTACAAGATCAAATCATACACAAAACGAAATGTGACTCCCACAAACCGGGATCACAAACTTCTCTCACAACCGAGAGAAAAACTTGTAATATCAATGTAAATGAAACAATGAAATACTTACCAACAAAATCCTATGCCTTGAGTAAACTTACGATTTTAGGGCAGGGAGGATTTTGAGGAAGAAGAAGTCACCAAACCCTAGCTCCACCAAGATGAACAACGATCGAAGGCTAGGATGGAGTTGGTGACTTGAATCAAGCTCTTGGCTTGAATGGCTCACAATGAAGAGAATCTCTCTTGAGGAAATTAGGGCTCAAGGAGTTTGGAGAGATTCTTGTGAGAATGAGAAAGCTTTAGAAATGGAGTTGAATGCTTTCTGTTTGATCTCTAAATCATAATAAATGTCAGCCTTGAATGCTAGGAAGAAGCATCACAAGTATATATAGGATAGAGAGAAGATAATAGAAAAATTTGTAGCATTTAATGCCCCAACGGCTCTATTCTGAAGCAGTCTAATCGGTCTAAGAAGGATCACTGACCGATTAGTTTTGCAACTAGTCAGTCGGTGATTCTTCTTGGACCGACTAAAAGGTTCATAACCAAGAAAGATTATTCAGGAAATATAGAACTAGTCGGTCTAAGAAGACTTGCCAACCGACTAGTTTGACAACTAGTCAGTCGGTGAGTGTTCTTTGACCGACTAAGAGTTGAAACTCAATAGGCTGAATTCAAGGAGAACTAGTCGGTCTAAGAACAAATTCCAACCGACTAGTTTCACAACTAGTCGGTCGATGGTTGTTCTTGGACCGACTAATGAGTCAACAGTAGCTAGGCTGTGAAAATGAAGTTATAACTAGTCGGTCTAAGAAGGATTCCAAACCGACTAGTCTGACAACTAGTAGGTCGGTGAACCTTCTTGGACCGACTAATTGGTCAACAGTGCCTAGGCTGAAATGAGCAAGGAAATCTAGTCGGTTCAAGAAGGATTCTTAACCGACTAGATGACAATCTAGTCGGTTGGTTCATCTTCTTGAACCAACTAACATGCACTAGAAGCCGCGAAATGAAGCGTGAAGCTTCGGGAAAGTTTCTATGGGCTTCTAAGATAATCCTAGCTCTAAGATATGAGCATTATGAAGGTTATAATGTAAGACCTACTCAAGGCTTAACATTCTACGAAAAGAAGCTAAAAGACTATAAAATAAACTAGACAAACCGTCTTTAAAAGCTTCAATCCGAATATCTTGACTTCAATAATGCTCCTTTAGCTTCAACGAAGCTTCAGGCACACGATCACGTGCTTTGAGAAGTCTTGAGACGTCGCTTTTGATGTTCATTTAATTTTGGCGACGATCTCCATAACTGTACTCACAAAGAGTTAGTTCACGATATTTATGTTTGTTCATCATCAAAACCAAAACCGGGGAATCAATACTCAACAGGGAGGAGGCTGCATGGGATGATGGGAGGGGTTGTGTTCAGAGGAGATGTCACAGGGCAGTAACAGGAGGTGGACGACAGTGAGGGGCTAGCGTTGGGAGGCTGTCGAAGGGGAAAGGGGAGAGAGAGAGTTGCCAGAGGGAGGTGTTGGGGTTTGAGGGAGTTCCAGTCTAGGGTTTGGACGTGGGGATGGGTTTGCTGTAAGATTTTAGTTTTTAGAGAGAGGGGGCGAAAAAGAGAAGGCCTGGGGGTTTTAAGAGCTCGGGTATTTATTTTAGATATGGGTTGCGTGAGAGGGCTTGGAAGCTTAGGGTTTTTATTAATTTTAAATGAGAAAGGAGAAGAGAAGTGGTTTTTGTTTTGGGTTTAGAGTTTTGTGGTGGGCTGGGGTTGGTACGAAGGGGCATGGGGTTGGTTTAGGGTTAGAAAAATATAGGAAGGGTTTTATTTAAGAGAGAGGGAGAGAGTGAATGGGGGGGTGTGTGTGTGTGTGTTGCGTGAGTCCCAATGGGTTGGGTTCGGGTTAGGGAAAAATTAGAAAAGGGTTTGAAAATTAGGAGAGGGTTAATTAAGAAGGAAAGGTTGTAAAATAAAACTGATTTAGCAATAAACATATTTGATTTGTTTTAAATAGGATTGATTAGGAGAAATTAATAGCAAAAAGTTAATTAGGGAAGTTTGAATAATATAATAATTAGAGGAATAATGGGTTTTGATGAGGGAAATACTACTAAAATAGTCTAGCTTTTATTAGGGTTAAAGGAGAAGGTTTTGAATAAATTTGAATTTGAATCTTGAAAATATTTTGGATTTGAAAACTTGGAATAATAATAACAGATTTAAATGGACTAACTTAATGCAAGTATATTAATGAGATCAAGACATCAAGAGTATATTAATGAAAGACATATTTAAATAGAACTCAGCTCTACTGTATCCGAAAATTCAGGTCGTTACAGCTGGAATACATGTTGAGTGCAACTGGGGTAGCAGCCATCAGTAAGCCCGAGCCGAAAACCGACAGGTTTCTGGCCGCTCCAGTGCATTGGCCAAGCTCAGGCGGAGATGTGTGGCTACTTCCATAATTTTCACAACAGCATGGAAAGAGTGGAATCCCTGGAGGAGGAGGTTGCCCATCTTTGGTGTCTAGTCCATATGTAGGAGGCAATGCTGGATGATAAGAGGGCCTGATTTCAACGGGCTAAGGCATACATGGAAAAGCTTTGGAAGGTGATAACTATAATGCCCTACAAGCTACTGCACAAGTACTAGAGGGGGGTGAATAGTACTTTAAAATAACAAGGAGTATAATTCCAAATTAAATTGCAAACAACTACCAAATCAATTTGCGGAAGCTTAAATTGAATGACAACACCAAAATTAACAATGCAAACAAATGATGTTAATGGGTTCGGATCCACCCAAGTCTCCCCGACTTGTTCCCGGTGATCCTACGTCCCAACCACCCGGATCCCCTCCGGATACTTGAGTTAGAAACCCTAACTCAAGATTTCCACTATGAATATCTTGTGAAAAACCTTCACAAGATCAAATCATACAACAACGGCAATAGTGAATCCCACAACCCGGGATCACAACCTTCTCTCACAACCGAGAGAATCAACAAGCAATATAAATGAGTTTATATTGAAATAAACAAACTTACCACAAAATCCTATACCTTGAGTTTTTCTTACCCAATAGGTGAAATGGAGGATTTGAGGAAGATGAAGTCACCAAGTCCTAGCACCAAGGAAATGACCAGCAATCGGTGCCTAGGGATGATTTGGAGACTTGGATCAAGCAATAGCTTGAAGAGCTCACCAAGAACTAGCTTCTCTCAAAAGGGATTCTAGATCTAGAATAGTGAGAGAATGGGTTTCTTGTGAGGAAGAGAGCTTTAGATTTGAGTGAGAATGGCTATCTCTTTTGATCTCAATGAATCTCTGAATGGAAGCTCTAACCTAGATAGAAATGACCTAGGTTCGTATTTATAGGGTCCCATAAAAACAAATTAGGTCATTCTCCAACGGATAGAAATCTGGGAGAATTAGTCGGTCAAAGAACAATCACTGACCGACTAGTTCATCAACTAGTCGGTCAGTCAAACAGCATGGACCGACTAAGAGAGGAACTGAGAAGAGATAGAATTTCAGACCTAGAAATCTAGTCGGTCCAAGAAGACTTTCTGACCGACTAGTTTCACAACTAGTCGGTCAGTCAGTGAACATAGACCGACTAAGAGGCAAAATGAAATAGTCTGAATACAAATTGACTTAGTCGGTCCAAGAACAAAAGTTGACCGACTAGATTGTCAACTAGTCGGTCACCAAACGTTCTTAGACCGACTAACGATAAACAGTAGCTTAGGAGAAATTTAGCATGAACAGTAAGTCACAACTAGTCGGTCAAAGAAGCATCACTGACCGACTAGTTCACAAACTAGTCGGTCGGTGAGTCAACGTAGACCGACTAACTGTAAACAGTAAAGTCCAAGAAATTAAGGAATCAAACTAGTCGGTCCAAGAAGAGTTGCTGACCGACTAGATCACCATCTAGTCGGTCAGTACTTCTTCTTGTACCAACTAACATGCACAAACAAGTCCGAATCGAAGCGCGACGCTTCGAGGAAGTTAGAATGAACTTGTACTAAGATCCTAGAGCTACGATATGAGCGTTATGAAGTTAGAAACGTAAGATATACTCAAGGCTTAACATTCTATATATCGAAGCTAAAAAGACTATAAATAAAACCTTAATAAACGGTCTTCGAGAGCTTCGATTGATTCTTCATAACTTCCAAAATGGCGCAAGAGCTTCAACGAAGCTTTGGGCATGAATACGAGCTTTGGGAAGTGTTGAGATGTCGCTTTGAATGTTCTCGTGAATTTGGCGACGATCTCCAATACTGCGCTCACAAATTGTTAGTTCATGGATTATTTATGTTTGCTCATCATCAAAACCAAATCCGGGGAGTCCAATATTCAACATTCTCCCCCTTTTTGGTGATGACAAACGAACATAAATAATAATCAAAAATAATGATTCAAATGTAAAATACTTACTCCACCTGTATTGATGACACATTAATTCCAAAATGAATATATATGAATTGCATCAATCAGACGAGTAAGATAAATAAAGAGAATCGATTTTCGAAATATCGGATTTTGAGAAATCCTTATATATATCTTAACTCCCCCTGAATCTAACATATCAAACTAGATTCTTGGAAATTGAGTTAAATTTTCATTTGCCCTATTTATTATCATTATCTCTCCCCCTTTGGCATTATCCCAAAAAATGGGGGGCATACAACGACAACAACTAGAAAATGAAAAATCCAACATCGGGAGTCGTAGACGGTGACGATGGACCTACTTGACACCAAGGAAAAAAAAATGATGAAATCAAATCAAGGTGTGCCAAATTGTCCATTATCAAAAAGCGATAATCAAAATCATCAAAAATATATTTGGTAATTTTTTTCATTTATTGAATAATGAAACATACTCTCCAATATTCAATATTCTTGGTTAAATTTGTGCATGGAAAACAATTCTATACCAATATAGAAATATAATCTATTTAACCAAGTTTTTCAATCGTCGAGAGACGATTTTACATAGCATGGACATTGAATGAGAATTAATGTGCACGAGGAAGTAAATATCACAACATGAACAACGATGTATATATAGATAGAAACATCAAGAGTACATCCCAAAAAGAGATCGATACAACAAATGCAACATACCCATCAAAAAGAAATACATCATATATCATTGATACAACATCATCATGAGAAAATCATCATCAACATCATCAACGTCCAACAACAAAAAAATACAACACAACAAAATATCCAACACCGACATCCAGAAAACTCAAAAATACATCAAATCAACCCTCAATCTCCATCCTAACCCAAAATACTCTCAAAAAGATATATCATCCAAAGAGTAGTGGAGAGTCCTCGGAACAGACCATCACGAGGAAGTGGCTGGATCTGCAGTCTCCGTGGGTCCAGTCGACGGAGTGGACTCATGCTCTGCAGGGAGGAGAGGCGTCTCAACAGACGGGATCGTCGGTGTAGGTGTGGAAACAACTGGCTCAACAGCAGGGGTCGCAACAGCAGGGGTCTCAACAGCAGCAGGTGAGACAGGAGCAGGGTCGTCAACAGGGACAGCAGGAGTAACAGCAGCCTCAGAAGTCTGGACTACTGCGGCAGAAGTCTCTGGAGCACCGGAAGTGGTGCCAACTCCAGGAGCTGAAGTGGTAGCAGCAGCAACAGCAGCAGTGGCCTCATCGCCACTGGCTAAGGAAGTGACAAGCTCGTCAATCTCCTCATCGTCCATCTCCTCGGCCTCAGAAACGGAAGGAGGAAGATCAATCCCCATCATACGAGCCATACGACAGACGACCTCCTCAGTACGAGCCAAACGTGAGTCGTGCTGACGAAGAAGGCGTACGACATCATCTAATGTGGCAGGAGGAGTGGGGGCTGCAGCAGCTGAGGGAGTAGCCTGAGAAGCAGATGCGGTAGACCTCTGTATGTGATGAAGCGCAGCTAGAGATTTCTTAACGGCCGTCGCGTTTAGAGGAGTACCCAAGGGACGCTCATCGTCAGGAGGGAGAGGGACTCAGAAATGACGAAAGACAAGGGTCAGCAGACACGGATATGGAATATGAGCATATTTATTGGTCTTGCGTATACACTCGAAAGAGTCCATCTTATCGAGTATTACGCGAGCCCAATTAATCTCGCAACCCAAGAAAAGAGCGTAAATGAGCTTCAAAAATGGCTGGGATGGAAGTGAAGATGAGCCGTACTTGGGAAGCAAGCACGACTTCAGAATAAGATTCAATACCCATGCATTTGGCTTGAATGACTTTGAAGGAACTCTAATAAAGGCAGGAGGGATCACATGGAAGATGTCAGAAAGAACGGACTGATCCAAGGAAGATATATCGTCGACGGAAATGTCAGAAGGAAGGAGACCGGATGACGAACAACCAAGTATCTCCCCCAAGATTTCTGCCGTGAGAACTATAGGAGTTCCCAAGACAGTAGTCTCGATGGAGTGACTCGCATCGTACTGGCCTCGGACACGATTGGCATAGAACAATTTTACCAGACGAGGATATGGTTTAGGATTGGCCTTAAGATCGTATCGAAGATAATCAAGGAGACCACTATAGGAGAGGAGGTCAGCTAAGCCAAGGAAATCTGAAAACTGAACATAGTGCTCCAATAGCATCGGGCAGTGTTCAATACGGTTATAGGCCGCGAGACACATAGGGTCGTCGCGACACAACGATATGTCAACACCACCCGCTGGCATTGGGCCCTTTCCCTTTGGCTGGCGAGTCCTAGGACGAAGTGGAGGAGTGGGTTCCCTATGGCTAGGCTCATCCTCAGGCACAAACTCAGTGTCGGAATCGGGAGGAGTCGAGGGTGAGTGGAGTATGGGCTTTTTGGTCTTAGATTTTCGGGGTTTGACAGTCGCCGTCCTCTGCTTCTTCAGAGAAGGCGAAGACGGAGAAGCTTGAGTAGATTTAGCACGACGCTTGGGCTTAGATGGATTCCTAGGCTCAGAAGGCTCTACAGACATTGGGGAAGCCCCAGATGAAGCGATAGGGATCCTAGTCTTTGCCATGATCGTGGCACGACGAGGACAAGCTAATGATGACGGAAGATCAAATACCCTAGCTGAAAAATCGAAAAACACAAACCCTAGATGCACAAGCCCTAACACAAGAACTACATAAACTAGAACCCTAGAATAGATTGACCAAGGATCGAACCCTAGAAAAGGAGATCGACCAAGGAGGAGGAGGAGGGATACCTAGGAGACCGATCGGCGGCGGCGGATGGCCGGAAATCTGGCCGGAAATCGACGGAAGACGAAGGGGCTCGAGAGCGGTTTGGGAGTTATCGGGCTGGAGATATGAAAGAGACCGACTAAAATGAGCTTTAGTCGAATAAAAGAGAGTTAAGTCGGTCTGGAGATCGAAAAGACACAAATGCCCTAACCTACTTAGTCGGTCACAGTTCAAGAACTGACTGACTAGATTACGATCTAGTCGGTCGGTCAATGAGCTTGAACCGACTAAGTCGAAACAGAGGCAAACAGAGATTTTTAGGGCTAGAATTAGTCGGTCGCAGTATACTCACTGACCGACTAGTTTTCAATCTAGTCGGTCGGTAAGTGTACTGTGACCGACTAAAGAAAGAAAATGATAAGAGTTAGATAAATGCTTGATCTAGTCGGTCTGAGTTCACTTGTTGACCGACTAGATGAGCATCTAGTCGGTTGACAAATGAACTGAAACCGACTAGAAGAGTCCAAAAATTGATAATTAATTTCTCTTCACAAACCACTTGGATGAAACATCTTAACACTCTCATTAGTCATCTAAATTACCCCATAAAACGTCGAAATCTTAAATACGACATTGAAATACGAATTCGATCATAAATTCAAACATATCACATAAAATTCCCAAAAATTCAATAAATCTAGCATGAACGAAATATCGCGAAATATAATAGCATGCAAGATAATTGAATGTAATATGAACCCTATATCTCGGATTCACCCATAATCCGCAATTCTCGACGTAACCGCACAAAGGAGTCCTCCTTTAGGGGTTTCGTGAAAATATCGACGATTTGCTTTTGGGTTTCAACGTACACTAAAATGATGTCCTTTTTAGCAACATGATCATCTAAAAAGTGGTGTCGGACATCTATGTGTTTTGATCGGGAATGGTGCACCGGATTCTTTGAAAGACAAATAGCACTTTGGTTATCCACCATGATAGGGCTAGTATCACAGTGAATACCAAACTCATTCAAAGTGTGTCTCATCCAAAGAACCTGGGCACAAGCGGCACCGGCGGTAATATATTCCGCCTCGGTGGTTGAAAGTGATACGGAATTTTGCTTCTTGGAAAACCAAGAGACAAGAGAATTTCCTAGAAAATGGCAATTGCCACTAGTACTTTTCCTGTCGGATTTGCATCCCGCATAATCGGCATCACTGTATGAGACTAACTCATACGTGCTAGATTTCGGATAAAGTAATCCAAAATCTAAAGTGTAACTTAGATAACGGAAAATACGCTTTACCGCTACTAAGTGAGACTCCTTAGGTTGAGACTGATAACGAGCACATATGCATACGGCAAACATAATATCGGGCCTACTTGCGGTAAGATAAAGTAAGCTACCTATCATACCTCGATATAGACGAATGTCTACATCCTTACCGCCCGTATCCTTGTCAAGATGCGTAGTCATGCTCATTGGAGTCTTTTTCCCGGAAGCACTTTCCATTCCAAATCGCTTAAGCAACTCCACCGTATACTTCGTTTGGTGGATGAAGATTGCATCGTTCAATTGGCGAATTTGGAGACCTAAGAAATATTTGAGTTCGCCCATGTGGCTCATCTCAAATTGTTCCTTCATAACATTAGAAAACTCTTCGCAAAGAGTGAAGTTAGTAGCACCGAAAATGATATCATCAACATAAATTTGAACTAATAAAATATCATTATTCGCATGCTTAACAAAAAGTGTAGAATCGGCTTCGCCCATTTTAAAATTCAAATCCAAAAGAAAATTCTTTAGGCGATCATACCAAGCTCGAGGAGCTTGTCTCAAACCATAAAGAGCTTTCTTTAGTTTAAAAACATGATTTGGAAATTTTTCATTTATGAAGCCCGGAGGTTGAGAAACGTAAACTTCCTCAACAACATCTCCGTTTAAAAATGCACTTTTAACATCCATTTGAAATAACTTAAAATTTTTATGGCATGCATAAGACAATAAAAGTCTAATTGATTCTAATCTAGCTACCGGAGCGAAGGATTCTTCGAAATCGATACCTTCCTCTTGGCGATAGCCTTGAGCAACTAACCGAGCTTTGTTCCGGACGACGACTTGATTTTCGTCGGTTTTGTTCTTGAAGATCCACTTTGTCCCTATGACGGTGTGGTTCTTCGATGGCAAAGGAACAAGCTCCCATACCTCATTCCTCTGGAATTGAATGAGTTCCTCCTCCATGGCAAGGATCCAAGCACTATCTTCGCAAGCTTCAACTATATTCTTTGGCTCTATCGATGAGGCAAAGGCACAATTGGCGAAGTGGTGGACTTGAGATCTCGTCTTGACACTATCATTAATATTGCCAATGACTTGCTCATGGGGATGGTCGCGAACGGTATGAAGCCGCTTGGGAATACCTTGATCACTAGGCACATTCTCAACAACTTCATTAGTCGGGTTAGAATCAATAGAATCAATTGAATCAATAGACTTAGAATTTTCAAACGAATCACATAAAACATCCATAGAGTCATTATCATTTGAAATTCTAGAAGTAGTAAAATTCTTATTAAAAGAGACATGAAGTGATTCCTCGATCGTAGAGGATCTTTTGTTGTATATCCGGTAGGCTTTGCTACGTGAGGAATACCCAACAAATATCCCCTCATCCGATCTCGGATCAAACTTGTCCAAATTATCATAAGTGTTTTTAATAAAACATTTTGCGCCGAAAACACGAAAATGTTTAACTTGAGGCAATCTACCAAACAAAAATTCATAGCAAGTTTGTTTGGTGCCGAGCCTCAAAAGTATTCTATTAAACACATAACAAGCGGTGTGTACCGCTTCCGCCCAAAATTGATAACCAAGTTGACTATCTTCAAGCATAGTGCGAGCACACTCCACAAGCGTTCTATTCTTCCTCTCAACAACACCATTTTGAGGATGGATAACGTGTGAGTAATTCCAAGATCATCACAAAAATTTGTGAAAGACTCATTCTCAAATTCACCCCCATGATCACTACGAATAGTGACAATGGTGGTTCCGATGAGATTTTGTACTTTCTTCACAAATATTGTGAAGTTTTCAAAAGCTTCATTTTTATTACATAAGAAAAATACCCATGTAAATCTTGAATAATCATCAACGATGACTAGTCCATATCTTGCATTTCCTAAGGAAGCAACTCTAGTTGGCCCAAATAAATCTAGATGTAATAGCTCTAGTGGCCGTTTCGTAGAAATGCTTTTCTTAGGATTAAATGAAGATTTAGGAAGCTTGCCACGTTGACAAGAATCACAAACAATTTTCTTTTCAAAAATGAGCTTCGGAAAACCTTTAATGGAATTTAATTTCGAAAGCTTATAAAGTGTTCCAAAGTTCACATGTCCAAAGCGTCGATGCCATAAGTGTTGTTCACTTGTGTTGGCAACGAGACATTGTTCATATGACTTAGGAAGATCCAAAATATAAATATCTTTATGGCGTGTGCCGGAAAATAATAATTTATTATTATCATTTGAAATATGACACAATCCTTTCGCAAAGCTAACTTTGTAACCTTTGTCACAAAGTTGGCTTATTGAAATAAGATTATGATTTAAACCATCAACTAGATAAACATCACTAATTAAGGGTTTAGAAGGGTTACCCACTTTACCAACACCGACGATGGTTCCGCTCTCGTTGCCTCCAAATACGACGCGATTTCCATTTGCAATGGGAACCACTCCAGAGAGCAATTGAGCGTCACCCGTCATGTGTTTTGAACACCCGCTATCGAGTATCCAATTCCCTTTGGAGCTAAATTTAAATTTGTTGCTCCTCTTCTTTTTCTTTTCCTTGAGTACCTAAAGATAGAAACTTTCATATCATGGTACCCAAGGTCATTGGGTCCTCAAAAGTTAGACCTTTGGAAGCCAAGTCCAATTGGACTTTGACTTCCCCACATAATTTCTACTATGCACAACATCCGAAAAATAAGCGTTCATATATACTTGTTTTTCATCCATGCTTGTGTCCTTTGGGCTCCAAATAGTGAAAATTTTGGGAGCCATCATCCTATTGGGTACATGCATGCGTTGTTGGTTTCTACGTGATGCATGTTGTGGATAGGCATAAGGAACATGATGGAATGGTGCACGACGAGAATTATTCATATGATGAGGTGGGTGAACATATGCATGTGTGGGAACACGTGCGTGAGGGTGTCTCACATGGTGTGCACGTGCCCGTGAACGTGTAGCATAGAAATCATCATATGTGTGAGACGGTGGAGTAGGACGTGTGTTCCTACGTGGCATGGTATTTGTGTACATATAAGCATGCCCCTTCTTTGGAGGTCCACCCAAAGTGGGTTTCTTTCCAAAAGAGGGTGTGGACGAGGTGGAAGCACCATTGGTAGATGAACTACCAATAGAGTGTTTGCTACCACTCGTAGAGTCACCGGAAGTTGGCCTAACAAAGGTAGTGGCCGCTTTGGATGGACATCCCATCGTATACCCCAAACCAATGTGGTGATTGGCCGGAAGTAAGTCACTTAGGATTTTATCCAAATGGTCCTTACCCTTATTGAATCTATTGATTCGGCCTAATGTGTTCTCATATTTCTCTTTGAGAGAACACATAGAAGTATCCAAAGTGGATACTTGCGATGTGAGCACATAAACACGAGATTTGAGATTCTCGTTCTCAATACTCAAAGTCGAGTTTTGAGAAGTTAAATCCGCTATCCTATGTTCTTCCGGATCTTCAATGCTAACATGTTCAAGTTTAGATTTGAGATTAACAATCTCATTTCTTAACTCTTCAACAACGGTGTCGTTGTTGGTGATGATAGTCTTAGGCGAGGTTTGAATGCTAGCTAGGTCATCTTTTACTTTAGTATATCTATTTACTAACTTAGTGTATTTAGACCATAAATGAGAGTTAGCATCCCTAAGATCATCCATAGTTACCTCATCGTTGCCTTCGTCGTCGCTATCATCGGAAGAGGAGGATCCTTGATCATGCTCCTCTCTTGCCATGAAGCACATGTGCGCTTGCTCCACTTTCTCATCGTCCGACTCTCCACTTGAGGAATCCTCGGAGTCGGTGAATGTTGCTCCGACAAGTCCCTTTTTGTACCCCTTTTTGTACTTCTTTGACTTGTCGAACTTCGGCGCCTTCCACTTCTCCTTTTGCTTGTTTTGAGGACAATCCGCTTTGATGTGTCCTGGCTTATTGCATTTAAAGCACAAAGGTGGAGAGGCGTTAGTAGAAGTAAATTTAGATTTTTGTTTGAAGTTACCCTTTCGGAAGAAGCGATTGAACTTCTTTGCCATGAGTGCAATGGATTCCATGTCCATTTCTTCTTCCGAGTCCTCATCATCGGTAGAGGTGGATGAAGCCGCCTTGAATGCAATCGCCTTTTTCTTAGGCGCATCTTGGTTCAAATAGGACTTCATCTTTTCTTGTAACTTCACCTTGCTATCTTTGCGTACCTCGTATGACATTAAAGTACCCATCAATTGAACTACGGTATATTTATTCATGTCATTACCTTCCTCGATGGCGAAGGTACGTTTCTCCCAAGAAGAAGGAAGTCCTTCGATAAGCTTTGAGCACTTCTCCTTTTGAGTGTAGGACTTGCCGAGGGCCTCTAACTCGTTTATTATGTCAACGAAACGAGCGTAATATTCTTTCATCTTCTCGCCCTGTTGCATATGAAACATTTCGTAATCTTTGTTTACGACTACGAGTTTAGAGTCTCTTACCCTACTCGTCCCTTCATGAAGTATGAGGAGGGAGTTCCAAATTTGATATGCACTCTTACATGTGCATATCTTATTGAAGTCCTCGGGCTCCAATGCGCATTGCAAGGCGTTCATTGCCTTGGCATTGCTTACCTTCGCGGCGACCTCCGCGGTAGTCCATTTCTCAAAGTCTTCTTCTTCGGGCTCTATGTATTCCTTCATTGTAGTCCTCCATAAGGATGCACTCCGGAGGAAGGTTTCCATCAGGCATTTCCAGTACCCGTAGTTGGTACCGTTGAAGAATGGATGCCTCGTAGAGGAATGTCCTTCCATCACCGAAGATGCTCCTTCTCGGTTCCTGAAGGTGTCATAGTTGGAAGGTGGACGCACGGTCTTGTTGTCGTTGGCAGACATAGCTAAGTATCTGGCTCTGATACCAAATGTAATGCCCTACAAGCTACTGCACAAGTACTAGAGGGGGGGGGGTGAATAGTACTTTAAAATAACAAGGAGTATAATTCCAAATTAAATTACAAACAACTACCAAATCAATTTGCGGAAGCTTAAATTGAATGACAACAACAAAATTAACAATGCAAACAAATGATGTTAATGGGTTCGGATCCACCCAAGTCTCCCCGACTTGTTCCCGGTGATCCTACGTCCCAACCACCCGGATCCCCTCCGGATACTTGAGTTAGAAACCCTAACTCAAGATTTCCACTATGAATATCTTGTGAAAAACCTTCACAAGATCAAATCATACAACAACGGCAATAGTGAATCCCACAACCCGGGATCACAACCTTCTCTCACAACCGAGAGAATCAACAAGCAATATAAATGAGTTTATATTGAAATAAACAAACTTACCACAAAATCCTATACCTTGAGTTTTTCTTACCCAATAGGTGAAATGGAGGATTTGAGGAAGATGAAGTCACCAAGTCCTAGCACCAAGGAAATGACCAGCAATCGGTGCCTAGGGATGATTTGGAGACTTGGATCAAGCAATAGCTTGAAGAGCTCACCAAGAACAAGCTTCTCTCAAAAGGGATTCTAGATCTAGAATAGTGAGAGAATGGGTTTCTTGTGAGGAAGAGAGCTTTAGATTTGAGTGAGAATGGCTATCTCTTTTGATCTCAATGAATCTCTGAATGGAAGCTCTAACCTAGATAGAAATGACCTAGGTTCGTATTTATAGGGTCCCATAAAAACAAATTAGGTCATTCTCCAACGGATAGAAATCTGGGAGAATTAGTCGGTCAAAGAACAATCACTGACTGACTAGTTCATCAACTAGTCGGTCAGTCAAACAGCATGGACCGACTAAGAGAGGAACTGAGAAGAGATAGAATTTCAGACCTAGAAATCTAGTCGGTCCAAGAAGACTTTCTGACCGACTAGTTTCACAACTAGTCGGTCAGTCAGTGAACGTAGACCGACTAAGAGGCAAAATGAAATAGTCTGAATACAAATTGACTTAGTCGGTCCAAGAACAAAAGTTGACCGACTAGATTGTCAACTAGTCGGTCACCAAACGTTCTTAGACCGACTAACGATAAACAGTAGCTTAGGAGAAATTTAGCATGAACAGTAAGTCACAACTAGTCGGTCAAAGAAGCATCACTGACCGACTAGTTCACAAACTAGTCGGTCGGTGAGTCAACGTAGACCGACTAACTGTAAACAGTAAAGTCCAAGAAATTAAGGAATCAAACTAGTCGGTCCAAGAAGAGTTGCTGACCGACTAGATCACCATCTAGTCGGTCAGTACTTCTTCTTGTACCAACTAACATGCACAAACAAGTCCGAATCGAAGCGCGACGCTTCGAGGAAGTTAGAATGAACTTGTACTAAGAACCTAGAGCTACGATATGAGCGTTATGAAGTTAGAAACGTAAGATATACTCAAGGCTTAACATTCTATATATCGAAGCTAAAAAGACTATAAATAAAACCTTAATAAACGGTCTTCGAGAGCTTCAATTGATTCTTCATAACTTCCAAAACGGCGCAAGAGCTTCAACGAAGCTTTGGGCATGAATACGAGCTTTGGGAAGTGTTGAGATGTCGCTTTGAATGTTCTCGTGAATTTGGCGACGATCTCCAATACTGCGCTCACAAATTGTTAGTTCATGGATTATTTATGTTTGCTCATCATCAAAACCAAATCAGGGGAGTCCAATATTCAACAATAACATGAGAGCCTGTCAGAGGTCCTAGAGTTGGGCCTAACTGGGATGAGCCAGGACTATGGCTGATCGTGTAGAATTTTCTTCTATCTGCTTAGCCCTGTATGCCATTGTTTCAATAATTTTGTAACTTTGCTGCATGAATGAAAATGAAAGGTGTATCCCCTTAAGTTTGTCGTTCATAATTTTTTGTTTTACATATTGCCCAGTCTTAGGTAATCGCCTGAACTGGACTTAAGAACGGAGTCGGTATGGACGCCATCCCCAGCTGGGGGCTCAATGGTAGGGGGTGTTGTGACCTTACCATGACAGTAAACAAGAATTATATTTGATAACCGAAAGGATAGAGGTGTTGGGATGCGAAGGTCGACCCAGCAAGGGTCGATGTTCTTAGCCTGAGTTGGGAGGGATGCTAGGAGGAAATGGTGCATGGTGAAGTTAGACTAACACTTCATGTGGAATGGTTGTATGTATCGCTAGATGTGATAGGGCGAGGTAGGTATGACTCACATTAACTGCTGGTTATGACATGTCAGGGCATGTCTTTTAGTAAAGGCTACTGGCCTGGTTGAACCTGATTTATGGTTGTCCATTCATGTACATTGTAGGGCTTGGATGGTCATGATCATCCCTTAGCTGGCACTCACTCAAAACGGCTACAAAAGGATGGATATGCGAGGTGTTCAGAAAACTATACTTGCCCCGAAGGATTTTCTCATAAGCTTTCTTTAAGAAGAAAAGAGCGGCAGCTACATCCATCAAAAGCTATGAGTAGAGAGACGACTCAGGACTCCCAAAGTCCAGAATGTTTGAGCTGATGGGCTTTAGATGCCCATCACTGGTATGGCGATCATGGGGTTGAGACGCCCTTCACTGGTATAGCTCTCTACCTGGCATCAAAAATGGGGGACCAACATGGTTACCTCCGTCTGAGCTGATGGTGACCATATGGTTGAGGGGTCCTATTTCATTTGCCATCGTTGAGGTCAAGGAGGAGGACTGGCATCTGAGAAAATGTTTCGTCCTCTGTGTCGTTGACATACGTACTATGGGTGTCCTTGCCATAGTGCGGGTGAGGGGCCTCTATGGCCAGTTCTATCTGAGCTGAGGGTGATCTTGGTGATCATGAGGCTCAGTCTTCCTTTCACGTTTTAGTTGTTTGGAGCTAGTCCAATTTTTGCCCTTCGCAAGTTTCTCCCTCTCTTGCAAGTGCAGTCCTCACATTTGTTGGTTCGGGCAGAGGCTACTTTGAGACCAAGACGATGGATTGTCCCAGGGGTGGACCTCTCGAGCCGACAGATTGTCTGAAGAGTATCTTTTAGGAGCAGGGTACATGGCTATTGCATACTCTAATCTCCACTGTAATGGACTGAAGGGTCGCCCCTAGGGGAGCTTTTCTTTGTGTGTCTCGAACGCAGTCATGCATCTTTTGTTAAAAGGATTGATCTTTGTAACAAAATCATTTCACTTGGTGTGGTTGATCAATTGGAACACGAATTTTTCGGAATAAAAAGGCGATTTGGAAAAAATTTAAACTAAACATCATCCTCTAGTTATCACATCTTCTTTCATATCATTGTTTCTTTTATTTCGCTTACTATTCCATAGAGCAAAGTGTCATGAGAGACTCGAGACTAGTTTGGTAGATTAACTATTCGAACCACAGCATATAGATGGGCCCCTTCCACCCAATGTATGCTGCCATATACCTGCCGGCCCCCTTAATCTCTCGAACGAGGAGAGTCTGATGCTCCGGATCTTTGATTTGGCATAGCTGGGTTTGAGGTTGAAGGGAGGGAACCCCGGCTTGGACATGGCATTACCGTGAATGGTCGTATGCTGGCCCTCAGGGCCTCAGGTTGGTTGAGGGCTTACTTTGGACATAGCATGACATTTTTGATGTCAGATGACAGAGGTCGGGCCGTAGGTTGGTTGAGGGCTTGCTTTGGATGTGGCACGACCATTTGTGGTTAGATGCCATAGGTCGAGCTTCAAGCTGGCTGAGCGGTTGCTTTGGATGTGGCATGACCATTTGAGGTTCGATGCCAGAAGTCAGGCCTCATGCTGTCTGATGGCGTGCTTTGGATATGGCATGACTGTTTAAGGTCAGATACCAGAGGTCTGGTTTCAGGTTGGCTTATGGGTTGCTTTGGACATGGCATGACTGTTGAGCTTGGATGCCAGAGGTCATGCCTCAAGCTAGCTGAGGGCTTGCTATTGACGTGGTTTGACCATTGAGTCGAATGCCAGAGGCCTCGGGCAGGTTGAGGGCATGCTTTGGACGTGGCTTGACCGTTTGAGATCGGCTACTAGAGGTTGGGCCTCAGGATGTTTGAGGGCTTGCTTTGGACGTGGCATGACCGTTGAGGTCAAATGCCAGAGGTCGATGCTAGGGCCATGGGCCTCGACAATGCGTTAGTCCATGTGCAAATCGAAGTTCAAGTGATAAGAATGCGCTAGCATTTGGAGGAAAAGACTTTCTTTAAAAGGTAGGATGCTTACACTACTAAGCATGAATACATTATAAGTAGTGACGCTTAGCAGCTGTCTTATGGACCAAGAGCATGCAGTCCCTAGAATCTGACTGGACCATCTAAGTATTCTAACCCTGTGCGCAGTGGGAAACTTGGCCAACGTTTGGTAGGTAGAGGTTACAACATGCATCACGATTAAGGTTGGCCTCCCGATAATGGCATTAAAGGCACCATGACAATTAACTACAAGGAAGGGCTTCGGGCCAAACTCCACTTGAAGAGTGACCATCCCCTCCATCACCACATGTGCTCCTGTAATTCCAAAACGATTAGTATGGACGGGTTGCAAGAGACCACCAAGGATACCAAGCTTCTAAAACATGTCCAAGTATAGGACGTCGGTGAAACTCCTGTTGTCAATCAGGACACGCCAGACCGTGTAATTGATGATCAAGAGGTACATCACTATGGCATCGTTGTGAGGGTGGTGGATCCTCCTCGCCTCTTCCTCAGTGAAAATTAGAGGCTCGTCGGTTAGCTTAGGTTGCTTTAGAGCTCTCTTAGAGGCGATAGGGTCGAAGTCTGTTGGGGGCAAGCATGCTTGTCGAGCGAGTTCGTCTGTGTACGTTTGGACATATATGCCGTTGTACACGAGACAACCCCCCCCCCCCCCCCCCCCCCCCCCCCCCCAATGGTGTTTTTTCGCTTAGACCAATGCTTTTCACATTTTCTTATTTTTATATGTTGCTGTTCACATTTTGCCCCCTGTTTGCACTTTGCGTCCGGGTGACGATTGTCTCCGTTCTACTTTGCGCCAGGGTGACAACTGTCTACTTGCCCTCCGGGCACAGGTCCTGTGTGTGTGTGTGTGTGTTTTGCACCGCTTTCTCCCCAACTTTTCCTCTCTTTTACCTCCGATGCTGCACACACATCCACTCTTCTCACTCTTTCATTGGTTGCGCGCGTACACCACATCATTTGTATGGGTTTTTTATTTCCCCATACACTATGTGCAAATATATTATACCATAAACTAGTCCAAACTGTAGGGTTGCACCCAATGTTATTCCGTATAATGTACTCCCCATAAGAATCAAATCGACGGTTGTTTGTTGGTTGTATTCGAAGCGGCATGCACCATCAACACCAGATCGGACAAAATGTAAAATTGGGTAGGAAGTAGGAACCCGGAAAGGATTCGAATCCAAGGTGTCAATTGCATCGGTGAGTTGAGGGTCAGAGGCTCCTGCGTCTGTTCCTCGGGCGTTGTGTCCGGCTCACGGGCCATAACCTCTCGGTGCCATCACGGGAACTTTGTTTGTCTAGTAGTAACCAAGTCATGTCCGAACTCACGGGCTATAGGCTATAGCCTCGGTGTGCCATCACGTGAACTTTCTTTGTCGTAAATTAACAAGAACAAAAAAAAATGGGTCAACTGATCAGGCCATACGTCCAGACAATAAAACAGGAGCAGCGTGTGAACAGAGCAGCGGCAGCATCATGTCCCATGATACATTGTTATGGGCAGGATTATTTCGTCCCTCAGCCTTTTAAACTAGTTTGGCACGCTTCTCCCTCGCATTTCATCAAACTGATTAGACATGCTTTGCTGTAATAAATACTCGTCCCCTCAAAAGCTTACAAGAAAAGTTGAGAATATGTATGCCTGATGTTTCAGAGTGTTTTCTCACTACAAAGCGTTGACCGTGGATAACCCGGTCAACGTGGTCAAGGGGCCCGTTTGGGTCCCTCGGACGATTCGAGTTGGTGCAGTTGAGGCCCGAGTCGGACCGGCAGACGACGTAGAGCGCGTCGACTGGATTGAATCGGGGTCCTCGGCCGTTGGTAGGGCGAGGGGTAGCCTCGGTCCGGGTCGAGACGCTCGGCCTCGGTCGGTTGCACTCGGCCTCGGCGGTCGGACGACGAGGGGAAGCATCAATCGTCCAGCTGGTTGCGTGGTCGGCGAGGGGCGGAGGGGAAGCCTCGGCCCGTGGATCTGATGCCCTCCTGCGTAGACGAGAACACTCGTCAGGGGGCCGGACCATGGTTCCGGCCAAATCCCCTCCGATGCCTAAGTCAGACAGAGATCTGAAAGAGGGGGCCCGGCGGAGACGGTTCGACTCGTGAGGAGATCGGAACGGCGTCTCACGGCGCGAGCGGGGGAGGAAGGAGATGAAATGAGGGAACTAGGTCGTTGATGGAGTACCTTAGGTTCTAGATACCTGAGAGGCGGTCCCTTGTCCTGTCGTCCTCCTAGCCCCTTTATAGACCTCCGCCGTGATTGCCCCCGACCCATGTCGCTCGCCCTCCCTCAATCGTGCCACCTCGATCCGCCCTCCCCGGTCGCCGCTCCCTGCGCCATGCCCGCACCTCCCTATAACTGCCATTAAGTGGTAGCGGGATTGAGGGGGCGGTTATCGCAGGGGTGGGCGAGTGACCGGCGTGTTACCGGGGCCGGGTCGGATCGATATGTGGGGGGGTCCCCCATAGGGCCTTATCGAGTGGGCCTGAGTGCGCAGATGGGCTCTTGACCGGCGGTCGGGTCTCTGGGCCTGGGTCTTTCGGGCCTCAGTCAAATAGGCGTAACAATTGCCCCCATCGGTCGGGTCGGTCGCCTTTGGCCGGTTCGGCTCGGCCGATGTGACTTCCGCCGTCCTTGACAGGCTCGCCAGTCGATGCCGACTCATTTATTAGTCGTCATCATGAGTTGGCCCGTTCGATACTTTTAAGGCGCGGGCTCCGAAGCGCCTTCGGTCCTCTGATGCTGCCATGTTGTAGCTGCAAGCTTATCCCCACCGCTCGCGGGGTCGTCTTAAGTTGAGAATCCGAGGGGTTCGTGAGCCGCCATCCCGGCGTTTTCTCCTTTGTGCTGATCCCTATTCTGCCTGAGCTCTGCCTCATGTCGTCTTCCTCTGCCACGGGTTCAGGTCGGTCGGAGCGCGACGCGACTCCAGGTCTGGCGGGTGGCCCCCCTTCGGCGATTCGTCAGCACGGGGATGATCTTTCAGGGGTGCCCCCAGAGGTCTTGTCGTGGCCTTCGTCGATCTGTGCCACCGCCATCGGGAGCATGCGCTCCGCCTACCTGCTTCCGCCTTACTCGGCTCGTGCCCCTGGGGCTGACGAGCGGATCTGCTTTCCTGGCCCCAACGAGGTTGGAATATATGAGAAGTGCTTCCGCTTCGGGCTTCGTTTCCCGCTCCATCCTTTTATCGTTGAGTTCCTTCAGGCCCACAACGTGTGCCTGTGTCAATTCTGTCCCAACGCCGTCGGGCTCCTCGTCGGGTTCATCGTTGTCTGCATGCTGAAGGGAGTGGCGCCCTCTCTTCGCCTCTTTGCCCAGTTCTACCGCCTGAGCCACCACCAATCGGGGGCGTGGATTTACATCAGCGCCCGCCCGAAGATGACCCTGGTGCTGGGGTTGCCGAGCTCCCTGAAACGCTGGAAGGGGGAATACGTGTTTGTCACGTTCCCGTCGAGTTTACCCTTCCCGGTTCGGTGGGAGGCGGCCGGTGCCGTCATCCTCGATTTGGGTGAGCCGACGGTCGCCGAGCAGCAGACGGCGAAGGACATGCTGGCGATTCCTGCGAGGGAGTGCTCGATCGATGTCCTCTTTAGTGACCGCAACTTGCATAAGACGGTATGGCCCCTAGGTAAGCTTCTCCGAGCGTTCGCCCTTCGAGGTCGTCCGGGTTCTGCTCTGTTTCTCATTTCTTCTTTGAGTGCAGGTGGGTTCCCTCTTGGTCCCTCTCCCGCCAACACTCTCGTGCAGGTCCCAAATCCGGATCCGCGCAGAAGGGATCATGTGCTGGAGGTCCGGAAGAAGCAGCGGGTCGGGACCGCGACCGGAGGCTCAAAAAGGAAGAAGGTGTCATCTCCCTCTCTTCCCTTGCTGGGGTCTTCCAAGAGGGTCTGTGAGGGGGTCGAGGGGGTTGATGTCCTGCCGACTGCTGATCGACCTCAACCCGCCCCCGTTGAGGTTGCCTGGCCGTGGGTCGGCCCTT
>CM061141.1:248439661-248470044 GCA_030789695.1 Scilla litardierei
TGACAGCAATGGGAACGACAAAAGTGGTTGCCATTACCAACAATGGCAACGACACAAGTGGTTTCCATTGTTGGTAATGGCAACCACTTTTGTCATTGCAATTGATAAAAATGGCAACAACAAACAAAATTAAATAAATGTTTGGCAACAACAAAATTCCCTGGATGTAATTGGATATGATACTTTCATGAACCGGCACAAGTTCACTTTAAATACAAAACAAGCCAATATCAATGAGATAGCAACAAGCATGGTTACAACTTAAAAATAGAAAATTTTCATTACCCAAACAAAAAAAAGACATAAATTCATCTAAAAGCTACAAAGCCATCCACAATCTCACACCAAACAATCCACACTATCAACATCATATTGAACAAGGTCCCCAACAAGTCAACAATCTCATATACAAGCATTGCAGTCTGGCATATAGAAAGTTTAATCAACATCCTTCATTTCCACTCGATCATCTTCCATGCGTTTCAGTATACTCTTTGGTTCAGCATGCAACTCATTGCCGCTCGTGTTTAGGCTCCCATGCTTGCTCCTAAATATCAAAAGACCGGATTCTGTTGGAGTAAGTAGCATGCCCACACACATGGCAAAGAAACATCACCGGCAGAATTCTGCAACGCATGAGAAGATAAAGTAAATCTTGCTGACAAAATAAATCTGTCATAAAGCCCTACTCTCCGTAACAGCATAAGACCACAAGCATGGCAAAATAAATCTGTCAAAATAATTCTGCAAGGCATGGCAAAATAATTCTTGCTGACATCTAGAGTTCCTATAACAACGTAAGACCACAAGCCAGGCAATTCCTTAACCCATCTACTCTCCGTACTAATAGAAGATAAAGTGATCTTAACATGGACTTGAGAAAAATTATTTAGCTTATGCAAGAAAAACTTCTTCTCTGTACAATAAATAATAGAAGTGTGAATGCTGATTATTATGAAATATTATTAGGTTTATTTTTTTCTTCAAAAAAGAACATAAACGATATCCCTCAATTGAGAACAAATTTGCTAGCAAATAAACCTGGGACTTTCTATCGGCTCATCCAAGCTGACACAATTTTCAGCATAAACTAGAAAGCGGCATGTACATGTATTAGAACTCAGAAGCAAGCAATTAGACAAAACCGGACTGAACCGGACCATGCTTACCCCTAAATTACTTGTATACACTGCACACGATTAGGGCAAAAAACCAGACGTCCACCCAAAACATGTACTACACCTCTTACAAGTCCAATATAGGTAATAGTTTACTGCAGACTATAGCAACTCAACCCATAAACCAAATTGACATCATTTCCACCATATGAACAACTAAACTTATTCCAATGGTCTGAGTTAACTGCTTCTATGGACACAATAAAATTATTTATCTTATGTTTTGTTTTGAGTGCTTTGCTTTCTCGGAAAATTCTATCTTACTCTCCGAATTTTTTATCTTCTCTTATAAATCCTTCATCTTGTGTATCCAAATTTCTTCCTTTCTCCATGTGTCACGTGTTGAGTATTGGTGTTTCATACCAATCTTATTTTGATGATGATCACAACATTATGTTGTTGTTAATGAATCTCATGTTTTAGTCTCTCAGTTTATTTCTAGGATATCTTTCTTGGAGACTAATCACTTGGTGTAAGGATGGACATCATGTGAAGAAGGGCCAAAGTTTGGACTCAAAGAGTGCCAAAGCTTGGAGATGATGGAGAGCAATCAAGGCATCAAGATTGAAGACTTAGACTCTTAAGAAAGCATTGTAATCCATGTAATTTACTTTATTTCTTTCTCTCTCTTTTGAGTCTAGGGTTGATGTAATGCCTTGCTAGATGGTTTGCTCATATATGCACATGCATTTTAACCATCTTAGTGAACCTTAGGATTATCATAGAATCCAACCCAATAGGTTCACTCTGTCCAAAGACTCATTTGGAGTCTCTGGCTTTCGGTCAGTCGCCTGCTGAGGAAAACACGGCCGACTGGTTGATTTCTAGTCGCCTGTAGATCCTTCTACAGTCGCCTGATATGCACAGCTCAAGTCAACATTTCAATTGACTCAAACTTGAGCTTTACGCACAGTCGCCTGTCAATCAGTTTTCAGTCGCCTGTATATTTACAGTCGCCTGTATATTTACAGTCGTCTGTCTAGCGTAACTGCAATCTCTGCATCTCTCTGTCTTCTCTCCATACTTTACAGTAGTCGACTGATGAAGAATATACAGTCGCCTGACTTTTTGGTAGTTGACTGTAGTATTAACATCAGTCGTCTGTGTGAAGAATTGGAGAAAGAGTGCAGCTCTTTGTTTCGATCCATCCCCTGCAGCAGTCGTCTGTTGAAGGTTTAACAGGCGCCTGTCCTGTTTGTCAGTCGACTGTATTGACTTCGTCAGTCGACTGTCCTGTCTCAGATTATAGCCGTTGGATATTTTCTAGCCGTTGATGAGTCGACTATCTTATGATCATCAGTCCACTGTTCCTGTCGTTTTCACCCAGTTTCTAGCCGTTGCAGATTTGTTTATTTGGCTGTTTCTTTGGGTTTTTGGGCTTGATATAGGGTTCATATATATATGAGTGTGCTGCCATCACTTGAGAACTCTTGGACAACACTTGATAACTCTTGACTCTATAGAAAATCTCAAGAGATCATTAAGCCACTCTCAAGCTCCCTCATTTCCCTCTATTGAGCATTCATCCTCCTTCATGCATTGAAGTCCAGCTCAAGGGAAATCATCCAAGTGCTCTCAAGCATATTCCAACACTTGGAGATCCTCTTTCATGCCTTGCATTCATTCATGAGTAAGCATCTCAAGGCATGGGTAAGAGTATTTACTTTAAAGGGTGTAATTTGTTTTACTATTTCTCTTTGTGTGATTAGGATACTCTCTTTGTGGGAGTTTCTCTCTTTGTGGGAGGTTGTCTCTTTGTCGGACTAGGGAATTCTCTTTGTGGGAATTAACTATCTGTGTGGGAGTTCTAGTGTCCTAGTGTAGGACTAACCCTAATTCTCTGAGTGGGAGTTAGTGATTCTCTGTGTGGGAGTCTTGATCCTTGTGTAGGATTGGTTGGGTCCTTGTGTAGGGCATAAATCCTCTTTGTGGGGTATCTCCTTGTGAGATTTGTATTTACTTTTCTGTGTGGGATTATAGTGAATATTGGTGTGGCTGGATGTACCCAAGTTTGGGGAACCAGGGTAAAACTTTGTGTTTGTGTTTGGATTGATTGTGCCATTTAATTCCTCTTGCATTTATAATTCCGCATTTTCAAGTTAAATTTTATTTGGACAATTTTATTGCCATTACACTATTCACCCCCCTCTAGTGTGTGTTGTTAGTATTGCAAGGGTTAGACGATCCATACAATTGGTATCAGAGCGTGGTTAAAGCATACTGCAACGATGGCATTCAACGCCTCATCCGCGTCTCATGAAGAAGGTCACTCAACCGTTCGACCCCTGCTCTTCAACGGAACCAACTACCCTAGTTGGAAGATCAGAATGATGATCTACATGGAGGGTCAAGACCTATGTGACATCACGGAGGTGCCATTTGAGAAGCCCACTACTCCTGTGGCTTCAAGGACAAAGGCGAAGAAGGAATCAATCAAGTTCAATGCGAGAGCTATGAATGCATTACATTACGCTCTCTCATCTAATGAGTTCAACCGCATCTCCATGTGCAAAACGGCAAATGATATTTGGCATACCTTGGAGATTTGTCATGAAGGGACAACGAAGGTAAAGAAATCTAAACAAAATGTGTTTGGATCTAAATATGAAATGTTTAAGATGCAGGAAGGCGAAAGCATTTCAGAGATGTTCACAAGGTTCACCGATATTGTGAACGCTTTGGAGGGACTCGGAAAGACGATTTCCCAAGAGGATCGTGTTAAGAATATCCTAGACTCTCTTACACCTAGTTGGGAGTCAAATGCCAATGGAATTTTGGAGTCATATGACACATCCAAATATACCGTTGAGGAGTGCATTAGAAATCTCATAGCGTATGAAGTAAAGCTTCAACACAAGAAGGAGATTCAACCAACAAAGCCCGAGAAGCTTGAGAAGAAAAAGGGGGTTGCATTCCATGCCAAGGAGGAGCCAATCAAGTGGAGGAGGAAATTCCATCGAGAAGCTCCTAGCGAAGAAGATGAGCAAGAATATGCAAGTGGAGAAGAAATTGAGGATCTTGCCGAGCAATTCAAAGCATTCCTCAAATGCAAGCAAGGTAAGTCTTTGTCAAAGTTTACCTCCAATTCTAACAAGGTTCCTACTTGTTACACTTGAAGTGGAAAAGGTCACTTGTCCACCGAATGCCCTTCCAAACCCATCAAAGAAACTTACAAGGGTAAAGGGAAGAAGTATTGGAAAGGAAGGTCCAAGTCCAAAAATCACAATAAGGGACTTGTCGGGACCTTTGATGATTCGAGTGAGGACACTTCGAGTAACGAAGAAGATGATACAAAGGAGGATGCTCACGCATGCTTTGTAGCCATGGATGGTCCTACACCAATCCCCTCTGGATTAAACGAAGAAGAGTTGGATGCTTGGCTTGACTCATACAATTCCTACGAGGATTTGTGCCTCACGGCTAAGGATGAGAAGTCGTCATCAAGCTCTTGCAAGGATGATGATGATGTTGTTGAGATCGAGGAAGAAAAGATCTCATACGAGGAGCTCAAGATCAATTTTGACTTGGTCTCTAAAAAGGCTAGTAAGTGCATCAACTCTTACAATAGATTAAAAGCAAAATATAAGATTGCTAAGGGTAGATTGCATGAACTAGTTATTGCAAGTGTAATTCATGATGAAATGCATGTTTACGACACTTGTGAGAGAGACACACTTCTCTCTCAAGTTAAGGAATTGAGCATTTCTAATGAAAATCTCATTGCTCAAAACCTTAGCTTAGATGCTCACATTTAACAACTTACGTTAAAATGTGAAGAGGAATCCCGGAAGCTCATAAGCTTTGTGTATTCTAGGGATTCACTCCACGATTTGTTGGAAAAACAACATCCGGCAAATCATAGAGGAGGTTTGGGTTATATTCAAAATGTGGTTCCCAAACCCACCTCTAATTCTTCTTTTGGTGCAAATTCAAGAAATATTGTTAAAGCAACTAAGAAGAATCACCATGCTTTCTTGTACAACAATAACACCAACAAGAAGCATGTAGATCACAAGGTGATGAGGAAGAATGAAGAATCTTCATTTTTTGCTAAGAAGCAAAATCCTCATTCTTTGCATGCTAGGAAATTTGTTTCTACACCTAAGCATGCCACATCCTCCCCTCTTGCAAAGGCAAAACCATTGCCTAGATTCCTTGAGTTTATGGATTCCCACTAAGGGTAGTGTGCAAGAGAGAGATAGTTACATCAACTCTCTAGTTAGGGATGTGATCACCTCGTGTGATTACGTTAGGAAATCAAACTCCTCTTGGGTTTGGTTACCTAATGTCTAGGTTCCTCACACATTTGCATATTGCATGTGTATTGTGCTTCTATGTTTATTTTAAGCATACCCATTGATTGTGTGTGTTTCATGATTTTGAAAATATTTTCAAATTTATCTCTTTTCATGAAAATGGGGACCTTGGGGTTTATTGACATGCATGCACTTTTGATCCATGTGTATGTCAATGGGGGAGTTAATATATTATATGTTTAAATTATTTTAAGACATATTTTAACTCTCATTTCGGAGGTTTTTTTTGAGATCATTATTTACATTTGGTTATTTTGGGTCTCAAACCAAACCTCTTCTTGTTTATTGCCAACTTGTTTCATGTTTCATTGTTTTTGGCAATATCCTTGTGTATCTTTGAAGCTTGATTTTTCCATATCTGTTGCTTTGATACACTTTTAGGCCCATGGCTCCATTATTTAATTGGTATTAGATTCTAGAAGTCAAAGGTTGACCATTTCTATGATCTAGGGGGAGCATGGGATAGTGAATTGATACCCACTAAATTTTTAAATTTGGTATCATACATATCTTTCTTTTCTTGCATATTGTCACATCTTGGTTAAGATGACAAATGGGGATATTTTTGATGTCCACCTTTTTGACGATGTCAAGGGGGAGAGATATATGCATTATGTGATCATATCTATAGGGGGAGAGATATATACATATGCATATGGGGAGAGATATCTCTATAGGGAGAGATATATGGGATTAGATAAACCATTCTTGTTTGCATGCCTTTATTCTTTGCAATTGGTTTATGTAATCCATGCCCATTATATGTCACCATGTTGTTATTGGTATTATGAGTATTTACCTTTGTGTAGTTCATTATATAATTGGTGCATATAAGTAGGGGGAGATCATTAGCTTTGTGCTTTAATTCTTTATGATTTACATAATGTGTGTCATCATCAAAAAGGGGGAGCTTGTTGAGTATTGGTGTTTCATACCAATCTTATTTTGATGATGATCACAACATTATGTTGTTGCTAATGAATCTCATGTTTTAGTCTCTCAGTTTATTTCAAGGAAATCTTTCTTGTAGACTAATCACTTGGTGTAAGGATGGACATCATGTGAAGAAGGGCCAAAGTTTGGACTCAAAGCGTGGCAAAGCTTGGAGATGATGGAGAGCAATCACGGCATCAAGATTGAAGACTTAGACTCTTAAGAAAGCATTGTAATCCATGTAATTTACTTTATTTCTTTCTCTCTCTTTTGAGTCTAGAGTTGATGTAATGCCTTGCTAGATGGTTTGCTCATACATGCACATGCATTTTAACCATCTTAGTGAACCTTAGGATTATCATAGAATCCAACCCAATAGGTTCACTCTGTCCAAAGACTCATTTGGAGTCTCTGGCTTTCGGTCAGTCACCTGCTGAGGGAAACACAGCCGACTGGGTGATTTCCAGTCGCCTGTAGATCCTTCTACAGTCGCCTAATATGCACAGCTCAAGTCAACATTTCAATTGACTCAAACTTGAGCTTTACGCAAAGTCACCTGTCGATCAGTTTTCAGTCGCCAGTATATTTACAGTCGCCTGGGATTTGGCCAACAGCCGCCTGTCTAGCGTAAGTGCAATCTCTGCATCTCTCTGTCTTCTCTCCATACTTTACAGTAGTCGACTGATGAAGAATATACAGTCGCCTGACTTTTTGGCAGTTGACTGTAGTATTAACATCAGTCGCATGTGCGAAGAATTGGAGAAAGAGTGCAGCTCTCTGTTTCGATCCATCCCCTGCAGAAGTCGCTGCTGAAGGTTTAACAGGCGCCTGTCCTGTTTGTCAGTCACCTGTATTGACTTCGTCAGTCGACTGTCCTGGCTCAGAGTATAGCCGTTGGATATTTTCTAGACGTTGATCAGTTGACTGTCTTATGATCATCAGTCCACTGTTCATGTCATTTTCACCCAGTTTCTAGCCGTTGCAGATTTGTTTATTTGGCTGTTTCTTTAGGTTTTTGGGCGTGATATAGGGTTCCTATATATATGAGTGTGCTGCCATCACTTGAGAACTCTTGGACAACACTTGATAACTCTTGACTCTATAGAAAATCTCAAGAGATCATTAAGCCACTCTCAAGCTCCCTCATTTCCCTCTATTGAGCATTCATCCTCCTTCATGCATTGAAGTCCAGCTCAAGGGAAATCATCCAAGTGCTCTCAAGCATATTCCAACACTTGGAGATCCTCTTTCATGCCTTGCATTCATTCATGAGTAAGCATCTCAAGGCATGGGTAAGAGTATTTACTTTAAAGGGTGTAATTTGTTTTACTATTTCTCTTTGTGTGATTAGGATACTCTCTTTGTGGGAGTTTCTCTCTTTGTGGGAGGTTGTCTCTTTGTCGGACTAGGGAATTCTCTTTGTGGGAATTAACTCTCTGTGTGGGAGTTCTAGTGTCCTAGTGTAGGACTAACCCTAATTCTCTGAGTGGGAGTTAGTGATTCTCTGTGTGGGAGTCTTGATCCTTGTGTAGGATTGGTTGGCTCCTTGTGTAGGGCATAAATCCTCTTTGTGGGGTATCTCCTTGTGAGATTTGTATTCACTTCTCTGTGTGGGATTAAAGTGAATATTGGTGTGGCTGGATGTACCCAAGTTTGGGGAACCATGGTAAAACTTTGTGTTTGCGTTTGGATTGATTGTGCCATTTAATTCCTCTTGCATTTATAATTCCGCATTTGCAAGTTAAATTTTATTTGGACAATTTTATTGCCATTACACTATTCACCCCCCTCTAGTGTGTGTTGTTAGTATTGCAAGGGTTAGACGATCCCTACATCACGCCCCGCTTCCCTAAAATGGAGGCGAGATGTGAGAAGGTCCGCTCAGACTTGGAGCTGTGAGGCTCCAGTCTGTAAAGCGTCTGGATTTAACCGAGTTCAGGTCCTTGCAAATGCGAATCAGAACAACAATAATAATAAGGAAAGAGAGACAGATAAAAATTTATTCAATCTCAGAATGTCCATAATAATTAAGTTCCAACATCACAGAAAAGCCACCAGGCTGGAAAGAAAAGAGTCTAAATGGCCCAAGCATGGCCAACAAAAGTACAGAAAGTAAAGGTGCTACGCACCGACAACTAACAGCAACCAAAAACCGAAGTAACTCAGAACAGTCTCTAAGACTGGTCACCGGTGTCCACAAACCCCTTGTCAAACGTGGGCTCAGGCTCGGCGTCAGCGAAAACCTCGTCCTCAGCAATGGTCTCTGGCTCAGGGTCTAACATGTGACACCCAAAAGAGAGAGGGGCACATGTCAGCAAGTCCACAAAAAACTTGTGCAAGGAAACTAAAAGAAAAGTAAACAACCTAGCAGTTCTAAAATTTATGCAATGACATGGCAGTTATAGTATGAGTGCAACAGGTAAGGAAAACAACAAGTACAATAAGACGACTAGCATGGCATGGCAGGAGTAGCAAGGCTACTAACATTCACATGGATTTACAAGTCACGTTTTCATGTCGTGCACAGATTTTACGCCTTACAGCTGAAGTGGTTGTACGGGCCCACTTATACGCTGAGTGGTCGCTTAACCCTACCCCAAACCCAGAGTTCACGCCTTACAGCTGAAGTGACTGTACGGGCACACTTCTACGTTGAGTGGTCGCTTAACCCTACCCCACCACGTGTATATGGACTGGCGTCCATCTTCTGGATCACGGGCCAGGGAGTGTTATTGGCATAGGGTTGTGCCCGCAAAAGCATGTGCCTAGCCTGAACAAGGGAGTACAAGTATGGTAGCGTGTGCTACGAATGCAACATTCATGTATGGATGACATGGCATGTCATATTGTATTTAAAAGCGTACAGATAAGGAATTTAAACATGACAGGCAGAGATGCAAGGATGACATGGCAGCATGAACGAAAGCAAGTAAAAGGGGTCGGATCTAGCTTCGTTGTCAAGCTAGATCAAGTGGGTTGTCGGATCTAGTTTCGTTGTCAAACTAGATCAAATAGGCGTCTAGGCAGCTATCATTTCACTGTCTAGTCTCTTTTACGCTACGGTACAAAAAGTGGCCTAAAGCTTGGCCTAAACAAGGAACGGGCAAGTTTCACTTGCCTGCAACCTGACGTCCGAAAACACTGTCCAAAAGTCCAAACTACCTATGTGCACAAGTCCACCTGCCTACATTCCCAATTTAAGTTATCTTGATTAGTGAATCTAAACAATTAAAAACACCAGATTTCATCTTGTTTAACAGGCACGGGTTGGGGATCCTAAGAGTGCAGAACGTTACCTCAACACGACGCGAGAGCTACACTGGCGTCGGGTAGCGACGCCAGGGGTTGGAATAATAGAAAACGCTCCACGTCCAGATTCCAAACAAGATTTCACGCTCGCCAATTCTCGGGCAGTGACCAAATCAGCGAATCAAGATTCCAAACAGTGAGTAGGAGGTCGGTATACGTTTTTACGACTTCCGGAAAGCCGTAACAACGAACCGGGACGAACGGTCCGACACACGCAAAGTCTACGATGTTGAGCATCGTAGAAGATGTTCGTGACATCGGAAAACACCCCTAGGAGATGTAGGGGGCTGTCGAAAGACTCCATCAGCGAGGGGGACGGCGAAGCGACGATACGACGCGACGATACATCGATAAAACGTAAAACATCGAGATCTCTCGCTGTTTCAGACTTGCAGCGGCCTGAGAACGTCTGCGGGAGGTGTAGGGGGCCAAGAGGGGTCGACCGCGGTGACAGGGGGCAGTGGCGGCGGCGGCGCTGTTCGCTGCTGCAGCGAAGTGTTGCGGATTATAGTGGAGTGGGGCATTTTTGCGGCGGTTTTCAGCAGTCTCCAGCGACTAGGACGGTCCCACGATGGCGCTGAGGGGAGGAGGCATGTCGGAGATGAGGTAGGGGTTGGCCGGCGATGGGTTAGGGGCGGAGAACGGCGGGCTCGGGGTGTTTTGCGTGAAAGAATAGGAGAGGGCGGCGCAGTTGGTTGCTGTGAAAAAATATTAACCTAGGTCCTTATTTAAAGGGATGAGGGGTGTGATCACGTGGGTAGGCTGTGAAACGTGGGTATAGGGGCTCTAGGGCTTTTAGTTGGGGTTTGGGTTTATTTTTTATAAGAAATTTTGTTTTAAAAAAGTTATAAAAAGCTCAATCTCTACCTCTCTCTCTCTCCTACCAGGTGTGTGCGGCCAAGGATAGGCAATGGGTTGGGCCAAGTCAAATTCTGGTGTAATTTATTAATAATCAATCATTAGGGAGAAATACAATGAAACTTAGGGTTAAAAATACTATAAGTTGGGCCAAAAAAGTGAAAGTAGGTCAAACGAAGTCCGAAAATTGTGAAATAAATACTGGGGTGACCGGGACGACGAGAGAAAGGAAACTAAGAAGACGGATCACAATTTCAACGTCAAGGGACGAAACTAAAAATAGAAATGTCTCTCGTCAAAAGTGAGAATCGCGTCTATTCAAATAAGGTCAAATCGTGGGAGAACGACCCATGAAATGCCGTTCCAAATTAATTCCACAATTTAATACTCTCAGAGACGATCACAACGACATATCACACCAAAGTGTTCAAAATAAACAAAGTCAAAAATAAATACGTGCACGGTCAAAAGTACGTGCACGAAGAAGGTACGATTGAAAACCGACCGTTACATCCTCCCCACCTTAGGAATGATTCCGCCCTCGGAATCAACATCAACTACTGCTCGGGAAAAAGTGCAGGAAGCGCTCTCTCATGTCATCTTCACGCTCCCAGGTGGACTCCCCAGGGGAACCATGTCGCCACTACACTCGAACCAAGTCGACGGTCTTATTCCTCAGCTGCTTCTGTCGTTGATCCAAAATCTCAACTGGCTGCTGATCATATGTAAGATCCGGTCGAACCGTGATCTCTGAGAAATCCACAGCATGGGACGGATCACAGATGTATCGACGTAACTGAGATACGTGAAATATGTCGTGAACACCCTCTAGTGACGGCGGCAACGCCAAGCGATAAGCCACCGCTCCAACTCTCTCCAGGACGTCAAACGGCCCAATGTACCTCGGACTCAGCTTGCCTCTCTTCCCAAATCAGATAACTCCCCGATTCGTAGAGATCTTCAGAAAGACATGATCTCCAGGCTGAAACTCCAGAGGCCTCCGTTTAGCATCAGCCCAATGCTTGAAACGGTCCTACGCGATCCTCAGCTCTCCCGGATGTTCCTCACTACATCCACGGCCACAATCATCTCTGGTCTTAACAGCTCCTGGTCTCCAATGTCATCCCAGCTCAGTGGCGACTGACATTTCTTCCCGTATAGCGCGGCGAATGGCGCCATGCCAATACTCGACTGGTAGCTGTTATTGTAGGCAAACTCCACGTGATGGAGATGATCCTCCCAGGATCCTTTGAAGTCCAACATACACGCTCTCAGCATGTCCTCCAAAATCTGAATCGTCCTCTCGGACTGGCCATCTGTCTGCGGATGGTATGCCATGCTAAAACTCAGACTCGTACCCAGTCTCTTCTGCAGACTCTGCCAAAACTGAGACGTGAATCTCGTGTCTCTGTCTGACACGATACTCACGGGGACTCCGTGAAGTCGTACGAGCTCCTGCACGATCCACGTTACATCACTATCTAAACTAGGAAAAGGAAATAGAAACGGAGAGTAAAAGAATTTACCTCCATATATCTCCTCGCTAGTGTCTCAGTTGACTGTCCTACTCGGAAAGAAATAAAGTGCGTTGATTTGGTTAATCGGTCTACGATCACCCAAATCGCGTCATTCTGCTTCGGACTCCGAGGCAGTCCAGTCACAAAGTCCATAGTGATGTGTTGCCACTTCCACTCCGGGATCTGAAGCGGTAGTAGCAATCCTGCCGTACGCTGATGCTCCACCTTTACCTGCTGGCAAACCAGACACTTGGCTATACTCTGAGCCACACCCCTCTTCATACCATGCCACCAATAGTTCAGGCGAAGATCTTTGTACATCTTGGTACCACCAGGATGTACAGAATACGGCGAACTGTGTGCCTCAACTAATAACTCCTCTCTGATATCCCCAGAAGGCACACACAACCTGGCTCCATACCTCAGCGAGCCATCCTCATGAATCAAGAAGTCAGTCCGCAGACCGGCTTCTACCTGCTCCCGAATCTTCACCAGCTTCGGATCTCCAGCCTGTCCAGCCTTGATCCTATCCACGATCGTCGACTGTATCTGCATACACATCAACAAAGAGGTCTCCCCAGGAAGAATAATCTCAATATCAGACTCGCAAAAATCCTGCTACAATCTCCACTGTGAAGTCAACATCATCACCGCTGGAAGTCTGCCAGTGCATCTGGAACCACATTCACCTTGCCAGGGTGATACTGCAAGTCAATCTCATAATCTGACATAATCTCTAACCATCGACGTTGTCGCATGTTGAGCTCCTTCTGTGTAAAAATGTACTTCAAACTTTTGTGATCGGTGAAGATCTTCACCTTCTCACTCAGCAGGAAGTGCCTCCAAATCTTGAGCGCAAACACGACTACAGCCAACTCCAAGTCGTGCGTCGGGTAATTCTTCTCATGTGTCTTGAGCTGACGAGAAGCATACACAACCACGTGCCCATGCTGATGCAACACACAACTGAGACCCTTGCCAGAAGCATCGCAAAAGATCTCAAATCCTCCACTCCGATCGGGCACAGCAAGAGCAGGGGCAGTCGTCAATCTCTCCTTTAGAATAGAAAAGGCCCTCTCACAATCATCGGACCAGACGAAAGATACGTCCTTCCTCGTTAGTCTGGTCATCGGCTCAGCAATCCGAGAAAAGTCCTTAATGAAACACCGATAATAACCTGCAAGCCCAAGAAAACTCCGGATCTCAGACGCAGACTGCGGAACAGGCCACTCTCTGATAGCCTTAACCTTCTCAGGATCCACAGAAATTCCATCTCCTGACACCACGTGTCCAAGAAAAGCAACCCTATCAAGCCAGAACTCGCACTTGGAATACTTAGCATACAAACGATGCTTCCTCAAAATCTCTAATAGTGTCCTCAAGTGCGACATATGCTCTTCCTCCGATCTTGAATAGATCAAGATGTCATCAATAAAGATAACAACAAACTTATCTAGAAAGTAGTAGAAGATCAGATTCATCAAATTCATATAAACTGCGGGCGCATTGTGACCGGCGCCCCGTTTACGGTATGGTCGCGGTGTCGTTTTACCGCAAGTGCACGGTTAGTGTAGGGTGCAGGTTTATCGAACTCAGGGAGGCGGATGGCTTGAGTGGCTACTAGCCTCACCCAGATTGTGTGCTAGCTACGTGGATGATATGGGTGGAAGTGTAGAAATAAAAGAAAGAAATGAAAAAGACACGAAATGAATCCCCGCTAACACGGGCTAGAGCACTCAATACACTTGGCATTTGACTTGACCCAGGGTGAGACATTGCCCCAAAAGGTGGTACCTAGCGTCCATGGCCTGATATTCCGGTCAGTGCCAAGTACGCTAGGCCTACCCGATTCCGGACGGTGGGCATTCCCATGTCCATTAACACCTTCCGCAACCGGGAGCATTAAGGCCACAATGATAACTCCCAACACTTCGTCCAAGCCGTTCCCACGCGCGAGGACTCAATGTCTACACTAGGGGTGTGAGCTGTGGCTAGGGAGTCAACCGCCAAGTTTATTCCCCCTTGGCCCGATGGTCAGAGGCGGTCTTTTTGCTGCCAATGACAATGAAACACCCCCGCGTAACCCCAATGGCCAAATAGGTTGAATGTGATTTCTAGCAATACATCAAAGCGGGTCTTGACTGGACAAGACACCGGACCCCAACCCCCAACACAACTAGTGTGTTACCGTACAAATTGGACCCAGATTGCTAGAAATCCCTATTGACGTATTTCATCGAACACATGCCATGCAACCAAGTCAAATGAAACAACCAAGCATCAATCCTACCCTAACCCGTATTAGGGTTCATCAATACTACTTGATACGACTACTTTGACCGGGTCCGGAGGAGCCAAGTCAACCACGACCAGTCAACCAGCCAAACTACGGCCTCGGGCTCCGGCCCAAGGATCTTACGGGCGGGTCGCGTTTCTCCACCCACGACGAAGGCCCAAGAGATTGCCCGCTTCTGTAGCGGAGGAAATCGGGGCCCAAATCGAGGAAGCCTTCGCCAAATATGGCAGCCGCCCCGTGCCATCATGATCCGCCAATTATGGCAGCCACCTTCATGGCTCGCCAAATATGGCAACCGACTTCATGGCCAGGCTTAATGGCCATCATTCCCCCGCCATTATGGCCCGCCAATTATGGCAATCACTTATGGCCATGACTCCACCTTCATGACGTCATCAAGTGGGCGCAATTAGAGGGGGTCAACCCTTCCCCATTTGCACGACCCCATGAATGGCGGCCATGATGTCACGTCATGGCACATGATGAGCGTGGTTCGTCTATAGGAGGAGGGGGCGGGCGTCATTTGGAGGGGGCCGGATCATCACCACCTACAACGGAGGTACCTCATACTCCCATCTTACACCTTCTTCCACCTTGAATATTTCTCCTCCAAAGCTCGGCCCGAGGACTCGAGTATCGGTCTCTCCGCGAGCCATAATCGATCCCACCGAGCACTTATCAGGCCAGATCTGACTTTGGCATCGGAGGGGCTTCGGTCGGAACCAAGGTCCGACCCCCCTGACGAGCTCTCTCGTCTATTCAGGTCCAGGAGTTCCAGCGACGCCGAGGCTACCCCTCGGCATCCTTCCAGCCGGAGCCGAGCGCCCTCGTCCCCGACCTCGTTCGTCTCCTCCGTCACGAGGACGTCGCTCTGCCGAGGCTACCCCTCGCCGAGCCGACGCGAGGATCCGCGCGCCCCGCTACGAGCAACTCTGCCTTCAACCGATCCCGGAGGCTGTCATCTCGCCGAGGCTACCCCTCGGCCCGCCAAAGAACGGAGCCGCGCCTTTCCGCTCGAGCGAACGCGCCGTCGGTCGACCCCACCGGTCATCTCCGTCTCGAGCGACAGCCACGACGACTCGGGGGTCCCGCGCATCCCCTCTTTAACCTCGTTGACCACGCACCCTCCATACTATTAATGTGTTCTACGAAAAATAGCAGAAACATTTGGCGCCGTCTGTGGGAACCCCTATCACAAAGAATAACCGACGCACGGGTCCCCTCTCGATTCAGGATCCCGGCGCTGGGTAAGTACGACGGGATAGGGGACCCGGGAAACCACGTGATGGACTACGAGGGGGACATGTCCTTCCAAGGAGCTGACGATGACCTGCTCTGCCGAGGCTTCTATTCTACTCTCAGGGGAGCGGCAAGGACCTGGTACCGCAGCCTATCCAGCCGCTCCATCGACAGCTTCGAGGAACTCACCCAGCTGTTCTGCAAACAGTTCATGGCGGGGAGGCAGATCAAGCCTGATGCTGAACATCTGTTCAACATAGTGCAGGGCCCAGCCGAGCCGCTCCGGCAGTTCATGCACCGCTTTAACGCGGAAAGGCTGAACGTGAACAGCCCTCCCGACCTGGTGGTCCAAACGGCCCTTAAGAAAGGGCTTCGCCACAGAGGCCTTAAGAAGTCCCTGCACAACGATCCCCCGAAGGACCTCCCCGGGATCATGGCGAGGGCCGAGCGCTTCATGTTGACCGAGGAGGCCTTGGCCGTTGATGCAGGAAAAGCCACTCGAGGGACCAAGTGCGGCGACAGCGGACGAGGCAGCCCCGAAGGATACCGGACCGAGAAGAGGCCGAGAAACAGGCAGCGCGGAGAAGGTACGAGAGACACCACCCCAGAGGCCATCCTCGCCCAAGTGCAGAAGGAAGAACGCGCCGATCGTCCCCCACCGAGGGCAAAAAGAGGTGGGAAGAATAGGGAGAAATACTGCAAGTACCACAAGGACGACGACCACGACACTGAAGACTGCTGGCACTTAAAGAAGGACATCGAGAAGCTGATGAGCCGGGGACACGCCAGGAGCTTAACCGACGAGCCAGCCCACGGAGAGGGGACCTCCATGCAGCCAGACAAGGGGAAGAAGATCAACACCGTCCAAGGACCCCTCCGCATCATAGAGTGAGCTGGCGAGGTCTCTCCCCCAGTCGCAGCCCAGTCCGAGGGGATTATCTAGGTTCACATCCCTCTGTCTAGCTTCATTTCCTTTTTCCTTTTTCTCCAAATGTACTAGTCCGACAGGACTCTTAAGAGTACAATCACATTCCCTTTTATCTTCTCTTAATCTTCGATGGAATCAACGTTTCACTAAGGGTGCAAAAGAACGAAGACCTCTACTGGAGGGGAGGCGTTCATAAGTCTGGGGGCAGTTCCCCCAGCCAGTGCGGACGTCGACCGGTCCTAAGCCGAGGAGCTTTGCCCTCGCCGACCGACCCTCGCGCTCGTAAGTCTGGGGGCAACTCCCCCAGCCGGCACGGACGCCGACCGGTCCTAAGCCAAGGAGCTTTACCCTCGCCGACCGACCCTTGCGCTCGTAAGTCTGGGGGCAACTCCCCCGGCCGGCGCGGATGCCGACCGGTCCTAAGCCGAGGAGCTTTACCCTCGCTGACCGACTCCTGCGCTCGTAAGTCTGAGGGCAATTCCCCCAGCCAGCGCGGGCGTCGACCGGTCCTAAGCCGAGGGGCTTTGCCCTCGCTGACCGACTCCTGTACTCGTAAGCCTGGGGGCGACTTCCCAGCCAAGCACGGACGCCGACCGTCGCCGACCGGCCCTTGCGCTCGTAAGTCTGGGGGCAACTCCCCCAGCCGGCGCGGACACCAACCGGTCCTAAGCCGAGGAGCTTCGCCCTCGCCGACCGACTCCATCACTCCAAACTTGAAGACAACTCCCCCCGCCAGCTCGGGCGTCAGCCGATCCTAGGCCGAAGACGAAGCAACAAAAGCAAAATACTCGAGAAGTCCAAGTAAGTCAAATTTCGTTTATAATAGTGTGTCTTATTTACAGGAAATCAAAGTGAAGAAGCCTCTCTACAAATCATCCGCTCTCAACGGACGACAAAGCCCGTCACCTACAGAAACTAGGGCAACACCGGCGAAGCAAAACTTGTCAACCAAGAACCCAAAAGTTGCTGGCCTAAGCAAACATCCATGCAACCAGCAATTGTTGGCTCTGAAGCAGGGAGTCGATGGCGAGGCCGAAGGAGAGAGCGGGGTCAGGGATCCATTTCAAGTAGACTGGCCCAAAGCGAAGCGGATGCTTAAAAATTTGAGGATAACCGGCCAGGAGGAACAACCTATGGGACCCGGGCTCGAGAGGACGCATCCTCGGGCGCCTCCCCCTACTCGGAGCGAGGAGGGTCGATCGGCAGAGGGGCTTGCCGAACGCGCTCCGCACATTCCCGGAAGGAAGACCGGACGACTTCGACGATCTGAGGGGCGATGAGGTCTTCATACGCACCGAAGGCCTCCCTGAGAACCTCGAAGATCCTCTTCCCCAGGGTCTCGACGACGCCCCTCTCCACCTCCTCTGCAAGCCGCGTCACCTGGCGCCGATCCGACAGTTCCCTCTGAAGTTCCTCCCTCTCCAGGCGGAACGACTCCGCTGCTTCCTCAGCCGACTGCCGGGCTTCCCCCAGCTTTCCCTGGAGGTCACCCACTCGTCCCTCCAACTCGGCCACGCGGAGCTTGAGATGCCGAGACTCCATCTGGGCCTCCGTCATAGCCACCTCCGCCGCCCCGGCCCGCTCCTGGGCCCTCATGGAGGACTCCTCCAGCTCCCTCAAGCGGACGGCTCGGCACTGCAACTCCACGGCGAGCGCTGAACCCTGGAAAGATGAGACATGGGCTAAGAAGAGGATAAAGGGAAGGAGAGGATAGCAAGGTAGCCGAACCTGTTGAAGGATCCAGACCAAGGAATCCGACATCTTGTCGGCAGGGATCTTCTTGAGGAGGCTGCGATCCCGGGTAGGTACGGAGACCTCAGCAACCTGCTGGGCCAAGGTTCGGTCGACAAACATCGAACTCCCAGGGACGACATCGAGGGAAGCCAGATTGCTCGCCAGCAGGGCTCTGATCCCCGGTGATATGGGCGAGGACGCTGCGGGGGGGTGGTTGTCAAGGCTACCGGAAGATCCCCGGTGGTCGCCGCAGGGAGCACGGAACCCCCCGGACTGGAGGGATCCGCATCCTCCTTCCTCTTCTTTCCTCCATGAGGCTCCGAGGGCGCCGGAGGGGAGCGCTTCCGCCTCGCACCATCCCCACCCTCGGGAACCTGAGGGGGCACGCCAAGGGCAGGGGGAACTGCACCGGACCCGTCATTACCCCCTGCCTCTTGGGCTGGTGGGGCGGGTCCGGCCCTTACGACGCCCCCGAGGAGGAGATCGCCAGAAGAAGAGGCGGGAGGCACGGCCACCACCTTGCCCACGGAGGGCTCGGCTCGGCGCACCTCCTCCTCAATGGTCCGTCGAGGCGCCCTTCCGGAGGTACCGCCTCGGCTCCGAGCGGCTCCACGGCGGATCAGCTCATCGACATCACGGACGAACTCGCGGCCAGCCATCCCTACAAGGGAAACCAAAATCAGGATGAGTCACAGGGCGATTCAAGACTGAAAAAGCGACCTACCCGGAGACCACAAGACGGCCTTCAGGAGTAGGTCGTCCAACAGAGACCAGATGGACTTCGATTCCATGGGGAGGGTCGACAGCTACGCGGCGGCTGCCTGATCGACGCCAGAGAGGGCTAGCGGCGGGCGAGGCTGGACAGACCCGCCCCAACTTGTCAAAATCTGGGCATCCTCCAGGAAGATCACAAAGACGTAATCCGAACTCCAATCCCCCGACCAGCGGGGCAGCCCGATCAGGCATTCCCTCCTCGAGCGAGCTCGGAGTTGCAGCCATAACCCCGGGCCAACCGTCTGGATCTGATAAAAGTGGAAGAGAAGTGGGAGAGACGGCTCCAGACCGCGGGTACAACAGAGCGTAGCGAAGCCCGTCAGTACCGCGATCGAGCAAGGGGTGAACTGGCAAAGGGGCACCATGAGATATTCCATGACCTGGATGAGGAAGGGATTGAGCGGGAGACGAAGGCCCAGGCGAAACATTTCGACGTAGACACCGACTTCATTGCTCCTCGGAAGGCAAACCCGCTCGTCGATGAATGGAACTCGGACATCGTACGGGAAGCAGAGATACCTTTTCCGGATCTCCGTGGCGGCTGAAGGAGGAGTCCTCGACGGCGTTCGGAGGACAACCGGGGGCACGTTAAGACGCACGGCAGCCGACGCCACATCATCATAGGCGTAGTCTGGGAATAGCTTCCCCTTCCCCTTATCTCGGAGGGGACGACTCCCAGAGGAGGAACCTGATCCCACTAGCCGGGGCCTGCCCCGCCTAGACTCTGGAGAATCCCTCGCCCCTTGGCCAGAACCGCCTATCCTAAGAGCAGCCATAATACGAAAGCGAGAAAGGAATTACCTTTTAACTAGTTTGGAGGAGACAAGGAAGCGAACGCGACGGGAGACTCCGAGTTGTAGAAAGCCTAGAACAATGGGAAAAGCAAGAGAGAGGTGGAGATCAACGCAGCTGGGGATCTTATATACCAGACACAGGGGCGAATTCGAAGCGCCTGCCAAGAACGATTGGCAGGCCTCGAAGAACCGGCGGCGTTTCGAAATCGGCGCCAAGGGAAGTCCAATCGATCTGCCTCATCATGACCTACATTTATGACCACGCCTCGACTGAAACGCCGCTCGGAACCCCAAGAGGCGCAGCGGTCGAACCAAGCTAGCCAAGGCCGATCGACCCCACCGATGGCGGCTCACAAACCCCTCGGCTTCTCAACTTAAGACGACCCCGCGAGCGGTGGGGATAAGCTTGCAGCTACAACGTGGCAGCATCAGAGGACCGACGTCGCTTCGGAGCCCGTGCCTTAAAAGTATCAAACGGGCCAACTCATGATGACGACTAATAAATGAGTCGGCATCGACTGGCGAGCCTGTCAAGGTCGAACCGGCCAAAGCCGATCGACCCGACCGATGGGGGCAATTGTTACGCCTATTTGGCTGAGGCCAGAAATACACGAGCCCAGAAACCCGACCGTTGGTCAAGAGCCCATCTGCGCACTCAGGCCCACTCGATACAGGCCCTACGGGGGACCCCCCCAAATGTCGATCCGACCCGGCCCCGGTAACACACCGGTCACTTGCCCACTCCTGCGATAACCGCCCCCTCGATCCCGCTACCACTTAATGGCAGTTATAGGGAGGTGCTGGCATGGCGCAGGGAGCGGCGACGGGGGGGGGCAGATTGAGGGGGCACGATTGAGGGCGGACGAGCGACGTGGGTCGGGGGCAATCGCGGCGGAGGTCTATAAAGGGACTAGGAGGACGACAGGACACGGGACCGCATCTCAGGTATCTAAAACCTAAGGTACTCCATCAACGACCTAGTTCCCCCATTTCATCTCCTTCCTCCCCCGCTCGCGCTGTGAGACGCCGTTCCGATCTCCTCACGAGTCGAACCGTCTCCGTCGGGCCTCCTCTTTCAGATCTCTGTCTAACTTAGGCATCGGAGGGGATTTGGCCGGAACCAAGGTCCGGCCCCCTGACGAGCGTTCTCGTCTACACAGGAGGACATCAGATCCACGGGCCGAGGCTTCCCCTCCGCCCCTCGCCGACCGCATAACCAGCTGGAGGGGATTTTGTTTTTCTTTTTTGAAATTTCGTGGAAGATGTATCGATACTTAGGATATTGGTGTATAGATACATAGGATATCTACAAGCCTGAAGCTTGTATGGTTCAGGGGGAGTAACCTGTGGGTTGTACTCTTTTTCCCTTAAGCTGTTGGTTTTTCCCACTGGGTTTTCCACAACTAAGGTTTTAACGAGGCAAACACGATTACTCTGGATCCAGAAGTATCCACACACTTAGCTTTATACACTAAGACCAAAGAAATGGATGGATAAGGGGGAGTGTTATGAGTGAGGGAGGCTTTTGGCCTCCCCACCTCTCTATCCCTCCATTACTCCCCACTATTTAGTAGTGTGGACCTTTGGTATTTCATGGATATGAATATATATAGAGAACCATGGCTATGAGCCATGGTGACTCCTTCTTTAAGTTTATTTCCGAGCCGACGCGAGGATCCGCGCGCCCCGCTGCGAGCGACTCTGCCTTCAACCGACCCCTGAGGAGGCCGACCAGTTCAGGCCGAGGCCGACCCCAGAGGAGGCCGGCCAGTCCAGGCCGAGGCCGACACCTGAGGAGGCCGACCAGTCCAGGACGAGGCCGAGGCCGACCAGTCCAGGCCGAGGCCGACCCCAAACGAGGCCGACCAGTTCAGGCCGAGGCCGAGGCTGACCAGTTCAGGCCGAGGCCGAGGCTGACCCCAGAGGAGGCCGACCAGTCCAGGCCGAGGCCGACCCCAGACGAGGCCGACCAGTTCAGGCCGAGGCCGAGGCCGACTAGTTCAGGCCGAGGCCGAGGCTGACCAGTTCAGGCCGAGGCCGAGGCCGACCCCAGAGGAGGCCGACCAGTCCAGGCCGAGGCCGACCCCAGACGAGGCCGACCAGTTCAGGCCGAGGCCGAGGCTGACCAGTTCAGGCCGAGGCCGAGGCCGACCTCAGAGGAGGCCGACCAGTCCAGGCCGAGGCCGAGGCTGACCAGTGCAGGCGAAGGCCGAGGCCGACCCCTGAGGAGGCCGACCAGTCCAGGCCGAGGCCGAGGCTGACCATTTCAGGCCGAGGCCGAGGCCGACCCCTGAGGAGGCCGACCAGTTCAGGCCGAGGCCGAGGCCGACCTCAGAGGAGGCCGACTAGTCCAGGCCGAGGCCGAGGCTGACCAGTGCAGGCTGAGGCCGAGGCCGACCCCTGAGGAGGCTGACCAGTCCAGGCCGAGGCTGAGGCTGACCAGTTCAGGCCGAGGCCGAGGCCGACCCCTGAGGAGGCCGACCAGTTCAGGCCGAGGCCGACCCCAGAGGAGGCCGGCCAGTCCAGGCCGAGGCCGACCCCTAAGGAGGCCGACCAGTCCAGGACGAGGCTGACCCCAGACGAGGCCGACCAGTTCAGGCCGAGGCCGAGGCTGACCAGTCCAGGCCGAGGCCGAGGCCGACCCCAGAGGAGGCTGACCAGTTCAGGCCGAGGCCGAGGCTGACCAGTCCAGGCCGAGGCCGAGGCCGACCCCAGAGGAGGCTGACCAGTTCAGGCCGAGGCCGAGGCTGACCAGTTCGGCCGAGGCCGAGGCCGACCCCAGAAGAGGCCGAAGCCGACCCAGCAAAAAGGTCAAACTGTCCTCTTCCCCCTTGCTAATTAATTGTGTGCTTTCAGACAACTACAAGAGCTTCCCTAACAATTCTCCTCTCTTAAACTTCTTGCGAGATGGTGATAAAAAGCCACATCCTCCGGTTTCAACAAATGTCTCACAAAAAGCTTGTAGATACGGCTGCCATGGTCGCGACAACGCCGGAGCACACGTGACCGGCATTGCGGCCTCGGCCAACTTGAGGGAGAGGCGTAATGAGTGCGTCTAGATCCGGGGACGGGCCAGGAAGACGCGGGGCTACGAGTGGCCTGGCAAGGTCGCCAAGGAGAATGAGATCTCGATCGAGTTCAGACAAGTGACAGCACCGACGACCCTCACAGGCGTCGGGCTTAGCCCCGACTCGGCCTTCATCGATGGCCCTACCACCATCTCTGGCCATTGTCTCGACGTCCGCCATACCAACACCGTGCTGCCATCGCCAAGCATATGGGCTGAGCTCCCATCACTGTGCCGCCCTTGCCGAGCTACCTTGGTCGTACCGCCAAACAGACAAAAGCAGGAGCTGGAGCAGGAGCAAGGATCCAGACAAAAGATGGAGCCGGAACCGGAGCTGGAACTGGAGCAGAAGCTAGGATCCAGACAAAAGCTGGAGCCGGAGCTGGAGCAGAAGCTAGGATCCAGACAAAGCTGGAGCCGGAGTGGGAGATGCGGTCCAGACAAAAGCTATAGCTGGAGCTGGAGCTGAATTTGGAAATAGAACTAGAGCTGTGTCTAGACGAGGCCGACCCATCCAAGAGGAGGCCGACCACACCAGTTCAACCGACCCAGGAGGAGGCCGACCAGACAAGTCCGACCGCCTTGCCAAGTATCTGAGTTTCAACGCCAAGCCACCTCGTCGAGCTTACAAAGTTATCCCCAATACGATGGAGCTGTTGAACCAGTCGAGCATCCAGACCGCTCCTCCGACCGTGGCCGAGCCGTTTGGCCGAAGCACCACCGTCTGAGTTCGAGCAACCAAGCAGCTCCTCCGATCGAGGCCGACCAGTTCAGGCCGAGACCAAGGCCGACCCCAGAGGAGGCCGACCGGTCCAGACGAGTCGGACCACCCTTCCAAGCCTCCGAGCCACCTTGTCTCAAAGTCGTCCTCATCCTGGCCAAGCCGATCTGGCCGAAGCACCACCGTCCGAGTTCAAGCACCCAGGTCCCTCCTCCGACCGTGCTGCTGGGTCCCCGCTTGCCGAACAACTCCTGCATCCACCGATCTGGACGAAGCAATGGCAGAGCGCCACCATGGAATCTTCAAAAGGCTTCACAAGGTCCTCACCCTTTTCGCCGGCCGTAAGCCGAGGGGCAACTCCCCTCGCCACCGGGCGGATCTCCTTTGCCGGCCGTAAGCCGAGGGGCAACTCACCTCGCCACCGAGTGGATCTCCTTCGTCGGTCGTAAGCCGAGGGGCAACTCCCCTCGCCACCGAGCGGATCTCCTTCGTCGGCCGTAAGCCGAGGGGCAACTCCCCTCGCAACCGAACGAACGGATCGGTCAAAGAGCTGGGGGCAACCCCCCCAGTAGGCCGAGCACTCCTTCGTCGGCCGTAAGCCGAGGGGCAACTCCCCTCGCCACCGAACGAATCTCCTTCGTCGGCCGTAAGCCGAGGGGCAACTCCCCTCGCCACCGAACGAATCTTCTTCATCGGCCGTAAGCCGAGGGGCAACTCCCCTCGCCACCGAACGGATCTCCTTCGTCGGCCGTAAGCCGAGGGGCAACTCCCCTCGCAACCGAACGAATCTCGGACCGATGATCTATCGTCACTAGCCAACTTCGCAGGACGGACCAAATTCTACAGAAAGAGCAACTTCTTCCCAATTATACTACATCTCCCGACCTCCACCTCAACAATGGTAAAGCTCAGAAGATGGGGGCAATTGATACGACTACTTTGACCGGGTCCGGAGGAGCCAAGTCAACCACGACCAGTCAACCAGCCAAACTACGGCCTCGGGCTCCGGCCCAAGGATCTTACGGGCGGGTCGCGTTTCTCCACCCACGACGAAGGCCCAAGAGATTGCCCGCTTCTGTAGCGGAGGAAATCGGGGCCCAAATCGAGGAAGCCTTCGCCAAATATGGCAGCCGCCCCGTGCCATCATGATCCGCCAATTATGGCAGCCACCTTCATGGCTCGCCAAATATGGCAACCGACTTCATGGCCAGGCTTAATGGCCATCATTCCCCCGCCATTATGGCCCGCCAATTATGGCAATCACTTATGGCCATGACTCCACCTTCATGACGTCATCAAGTGGGCGTAATTAGAGGGGGTCAACCCTTCCCCATTTGCACGACCCCATGAATGGCGGCCATGATGTCACGTCATGGCACATGATGAGCGTGGTTCGTCTATATGAGGAGGGGGCGGGCGTCATTTGGAGGGGGCCTGATCATCACCACCTACAACGGAGGTACCTCATACTCCCATCTTACACCTTCTTCCACCTTGAATATTTCTCCTCCAAAGCTCGGCCCGAGGACTCGAGTATCGGTCTCTCCGCGAGCCATAATCGATCCCACCGAGCACTTATCAGGCCAGATCTGACTTTGGCATCGGAGGGGCTTCGGTCCGAACCAAGGTCCGACCCCCCTGACGAGCTCTCTCGTCTATTCAGGTCCAGGAGTTCCAGCGACGCCGAGGCTACCCCTCGGCATCCTTCCAGCCGGAGCCGAGCGCCCTCGTCCCCGACCTCGTTCGTCTCCTCCGTCACGAGGACGTCGCTCTGCCGAGGCTACCCCTCGCCGAGCCGACGCGAGGATCCGTGCGCCCCGCTGCGAGCGACTCTTCCTTCAACCGATCCCGGAGGCTGTCATCTCGCCGAGGCTACCCCTCGGCCCGCCAAAGAACGGAGCCGCGCCTTTCCACTCGAGCGAACGCACCGTCGGTCGACCCCACCGGTCATCTCCGTCTCGAGCGACAGCCACGACGACTCGGGGGTCCCGCGCGTCCCCTCTTTGACCGCGTTGACCACACACCCTCCATACTATTAATGTGTTCTGCGAAAAATAGCAGAAACACTACTCAATGATGAAAAACGTATAAACAAACAACACAAAAGACATACAAACATTCATCATGAAGCAAAACAAATACAACACAAAATAATAGAAAACAAGAGAAAGAAATACTTATCTTGAGTTTGAATCTTCAATCCAATACAAGATTTATTAACCAAAAGACCTAATCTAAACTAACCTAGGCCCCCCCAGCAAAGGGGCTGAAAAAGCCTTAAAAACTCAAGAAGATCCCCTTCAAATCGGCCAACATCGTGTATTTATAGCCCCCATCCAAAACCCTAATGGTTCGGGTCTAAAACTGCAGAAATATCGCCACCCGACCGGTTGAAGAGTCAACCGATCGGGTGAGAGCTTTGAAGACATTCAACCTGGCGCTGAGGCGAGCGGGTGGCTCCGTCGGTTCACCAAATGAGGAATTGCAGCTACAGATGAACCAATCGGGTGAGAAGTCACCCGATCGGTTGGAATTACGCCCAAAAAGATAGAGACTTCTATCGACTTCACACGGTCAGCGAACCGTCGGGTGAGCTCTCCGGGTCGTCGCATGGAAGATTCGGCTACAGATGAACCGATCGGGTGAGATGTCACCCGATCGGTTGGATTTCAGATTCAATTTCCCGAGAAGACAGTTGGGCTGAACCGGACATCGACCCGGTCGGTTGATGCTCTCTTGGCTTCAGCTTCCGTCCGGGTCGGACACGCGTGCATCACCCGATCGGTTGGCTGTGTCCAACCGATCGGGTGGGGGCTGAAAGATGGCAATCTTGGTCGTTTGACCCACTGGATCGCGCGTAACTCCTCATGTTGCTCCAAACACTCATGATATCTTCATTATATGTCCCAAATGCTGGAAATCTCCTGCATTCACACAAAAAGACAAAGAAGTGAAATAAAACTAGAAATCACAAGAAAACGGGTACGTAACGACGGAAAACAATGGAAAATCACAACGAAGACGTGCGTGAATATATGAAATATAAACGCACGTCAAAATCCCCCAAGCTAAACCCTTCCTCGTCCTCGAGGAAGACGAGTGAGAGTAGGAGCTTGAAGGTAAAAAATAGAGAGAGAAAGAAAGAGAAATCAAAATCCTAAATCGCCCGTCAGAGCCAACAAAATCAAACACGCCACACTAAGCAAGCATACGACAAAACACAACACTAAACCAAGGAATGAGAGTCCAAACAAGTGTCCTGGGCCCACGCAGTGAAGCGCGAGTGAGTGTGGTCGTGTGCTAGCAGACGGTGTCACTATCTACATCGTACAATAGAGCTCCATATACACATACCCAAGAATTGACCCAAATATCGATTCAATTTGAAATCGCGGTGAATAAATAGATGAAGAATGCATGTGAAGAGTGTAAGAATAGAAACGTATCATGCATTGGGGATTCCACAGTTAGGGACAAGGAAATCACCACACTATAGCCTAGATAATCGCTAGAATGTCCCTATGCCAAGTGTTTTCGAAAACGATGGAGGTTGAGAAGGTGTGGAGTAGAACACTCGGTGCAAATTCTCGCCTTCCCTTTATTCTCGGTAGATAGGAAAAATATTCCCACTGGAAATTTTTGGGTTTTGGGTATTTCTATTTTTTTTTTGGATTTTTGGCTATACATATTTTTTTCCTTTCTCTTTTCTTTTCTTTTTTTGGGTTTTTCTTTTCTCTCTTTTTTTTTGGATTTTTGGATATTGGGATATATACTGTGTACTCTCCCAAGTGGGAGAACGGTACACGATGAGGGGATTTGCACCAAGTAAAATAAAAATGAAATCGGATTCTAAACACTTGGGCAAAGGAGATATTTTCGCAAATCAGAGCATAAGCTAAATGGGTTATCCTAGTCCTTATTTGTGGAATCCCGACACATGCGAATTGAAGCATACGATATAAACATATAACATGCATATAGAAGCAGACAGTAGAAGCAAATACCGCATATTCAAATCGAAGCATGAAAATCTAGGGGTCAACCAAGGATAGGTATATAAATCAACATCACAAAGTAGAAGCACACAATAAGCTAGTCACGACACACGACTCACATAGAAGCATAGTGAACCCACAAAGCATGAAATGCAATAGGAGTCAGCTTCCTAGGGTTAGTAAGTGTGATCATCATAGCTATGATAAGTGTGTGTGTGTTTCAGTGGCAATTCATCATATGGGGTCATCTCTAGGAGAGAGAGAACAAAAGATGAGAAGCAAAAAGAAAAACACGATGGAAAACGACTCAAAACGAAGAAAAAAGACACAAATGACGCACGAAGTGCGACTCCCCCAAGCTGAAACTTGCATTGCCCTCAATGCAATAATAGTTTATACGGGAGGGCAAAGAAAATGGGGGGGTGCGCACCGACACAAAAAGTGAAAAACATGAAAAACACATGAACGAAACTAAAAAATAAAGAAAAAGAAACACTCAAATAAAAGATATAAAACACGACAAAAGAACACATAGACACAGACACAAAACAACGACACGCGAAAACATGCACACAAATCGATTTCCCCCAAGCTGAACATGACAATGCTAGCGAAATGATATGATCAATGTGATGCAGAAATATGCTAGGGGAAAATCGGAAAAGAAAAGAAAGAAATCAAAATGCAGGAGAGACGGTGTGCTCATTCTCCTCGGAAGAGGATGCGAGGTGTGGACGGTAGAAGTGATAGAAGGGCACGACATGATGGGTTATTATGATGCTAAAGCAAATCTTAGATACGCTCCCCTCGCTAATGAGAGGAGACGAGATTATTCAAATCTAAACTAGAAAGCTGTAAATTTTTACACTACTGGATTAGGATACACCTGAGCATAGGCGGATCCAAGATCTGAAGTGGGGCAGGTAGCTGCTCTAACTGCTCCTTCTGTGGCTCCGTTAGAAGCGATGTGCCATGAGTGCCAATGGACCCAAGCAATGCACCTCCAAGCATCCCTCATAGGTGTCCACCTGTGACCTGCAAAGGACGATGTGCATTAGCCCATGGCAAGAAATTATTTCCCAAAATAAATGTATCTCAGAGATAGTCGCTGGTAAATGATGGTAAAATATATGAAATGTGGCAAACACTCCCTGGAAATGGTACGCTATCCTCTGTGCTAGCGATGATCAAATCCCCGCTCTCCATGTGAAGTTGCTCTCCAGGTGGTGACACACAACAGCATACCTCAAGGGAAGTCGATCCTGTGTCCTGCGAGAGATATGGTGTGTCAAAAATATATAAGTCTAAAGGAATAGGACGTTAAAGCGAGACTTAAATGTGGAGTGAGAGTGAGTATGAAAATCTCCCTGAATAGGGGCAATATGCTCAAGTAGTGCTCAGTCGCAGAAGAAGTGGAGCGTGACGGTAGAGGTAGATGTGGCTCGGGCTCCATGAAGTGGACGATCATATCCAAGCCCTCATGCACATCCTCCTCGACGATATGCTCATGCTCCACCATCTGCCCGATGTCCTGAATGACATCCTCATGGTTGACCACAGACCAAGGAAGAAGCAGCAACATAGATGACAGTGGATGTGGATGTGGAGCGGACCACTCGTATGTTGTCGTGGTGTTCGTGTCCTCACACACATCCTCCTCACCGGTATGCATAAGCTCTGTGGTCTCCTCGGTGCCCTCGTAGGACTCATGTGGGGTATCCAAATCAAGATGAGAAGTCTCTCCCACAAATCCTAGAGACATCTCCCCATCCTCACAATCACCATCAAAAAATGCTTCGTCATCCAAGTGGTAGTGTTGGAAAAATGGGGTATCGACATAAGGTTTGTCTATGGGGGCCGATAAGATGGTGGTCTCAACCATGAAAGTGGGTATATCCTCTCCGTCATCCCCTCTCCTCGGTATAGGCTCGGTGATTGGTACCATGAAGTTTTGTAATAACTGGCCTTGGTTAAACATGGCACTTTCAAGGAGAGACACGAGGCTTGATTCTTCTTGTGTTGGTGGAGGGATATAAGGTTGAGGAAATGGATGGGAGGTGTTTGGGCAATGGTTATGGGAAAATGTATGGCCTTGGTGTAGGGGGAGGCTCTCAAGCGTAATTGGGCAATCATAATACATGTGCCCAACCATCCCACAAGTCTCACAAACCACAACTGAATAAGGATCGTATCCTCCCATTTGAGCATCGAAATTTGATCTCCACATGGTAATATCAAAGATACCTGGACAACAAAAATAAGAAAACTAGAGAGGAGCATCAATAGTACAAGAAAATAACAAAAAGATAATATAATGGTGGGGGAAAAATTTCTTGGTTATTGAATATATTTTTTTAATTTTTTTTTGTGTTTTTATGCGTAGTCTAACGAACCCAAGCTAAGCTAATATCAAACCGAATGCCTCCCCAGCAACGGCGCCAAAAACTTGACCGGCGCCCCGTTTACGGTATGGGCGCGGAGTCGTTTTACCGCAAGTGCACGGTTAGTGTAGGGTGCGGGTTTATCGAACTCAGGGAGGTGGGTGGCTTGAGTGGCTACTAGCCTCGCCCAGATTGTGTGCTAGCTATGCGGATGATATGGGTGGAAGTGTAGAAATAAAAGAAAGAAATGAAAAAGACACAAAATGAACCCCCGCTAACACGGGCTAGAGCACTCATGACACTTGGCATTTGACTTGACCCAAGGTGAGACATTGCCCCAAAA
>CM061141.1:250270544-250490324 GCA_030789695.1 Scilla litardierei
TTGTTTTGTGCTAGGTAAGTAATAGCTATATAAGGGATGTGTATATATATATGCTGGAAATACGTGTATGCATCTGACTGACTATGATAGGAATAAGTGTATGATGTGCGTGAATATGTATATATACATATCAGTGGTGTTAATGTTTGACTACCTAGTGCATATATATAAGCACTTGTATTGAATATACCTAGTTGAAATGTAATGTGATATTGATTGAGGGTAGTTACCAGAGCGACTAGATATGTTAGAAAGTCAGAGGGCAGACTTTATTCTAAGGTGGGTAGGATGTAACGACTGGTTTTTCTATATTAGTGTTATCGATATAATATATATGTCTTGGTGGATTTTCTCCGTACGTGTGATTTCCGTCTCCGTAGCTTTCGCTTTCGTTCGTTTCGTTGTGATTTTCTAGCTTCTTCCTTAGATCGTTGAGCCTGGAGTAAGTCACTCATGACGAGCTTCATATCGCTCATATCTAAGAGTTAGGTTGATCTTAGGAGCCATAGGAATCCTTCCCGAAGCTTCGCGCTTCGAATCGACTCTTTTCGTGTACGTTAGTTGGTTCAAGAAGGGGAACCAACCGACTAGATTCCAATCTAGTCGGTCAGGAACTCTTCTGGAACCGACTAGTTCATTAAATCAACTATTCAGGAGTTACTATTTACTCTTAGTCGGTCTAAGAACAACCACCGACCGACTAGATGTGAAACTAGTCAGTCAGAACTTGCTCTCAGACCGACTAGTTCCTTTGATTAATTTTACCTAAGTTACTGTTTATCGTTAGTCGGTCCATGAACACTCACCGACCGACTAGTTCTCAAACTAGTCGGTCGACGGGCCTTCACAGACCGACTAATTCACTTCCCAGATTTCTTCCTTCTTTCGCTGTTTGATTTTAGTCGGTCACAGTTGAACGACCGACCGACTAGTTCCCAAACTAGTCGATCAGCCACCCTTCGTTGACCGACTAAATCACCCAGAAACCCTAGTTTTGCCCTAGCCGCCGCAGTTTTCCTATAAATAACCCCCGATCGTTTTCTATTCTTTCTTTCACTTCTCTTGGCCATTTCCCTTCCCCTAGACCTCTGATCTTCCCCAACCTTCCTCTAGCCCTTCCTCCTTCCTCAAGAGCCCCTCTCACCCTCCATTTAGGCCGGCCTTCATGATTTAGGCCGCCTCCAACCCCCAAAACCCCCAAAATCTCATTTCTCCAGATTTCCTCGCCGTTTCCAGATCTGAGCAGTAGTTCTCCGGATCGTTCTTCCTTCACCGTGCTTGCTCGGCATCGATCTTCTACTTCTATACGGTAGGGTTCGATCCTTTAATATTCTCATAACCCTCATTGTGATTTTATTGAAACCCTAATAAAATGGATATTAGAGATATTGTGCTGATGTTGTTTTGCCATGGAAGCGATTCCATTCCCGTAGATTAGCTTTTTGTGCGACGTGCCTCGTTGATCGTCATCCTTGAAGACTAGGCAAGTGAAACTTGCCACTTAGGGTTTTAGGCCATGCTTTAGGCCACTTACTTGTTGTAGGCGTAAAAGAGACTAGGCGACGAAATGATACTCGCCTAGGCGCAACTTCAGGATCTAGCTTGACAACGAAGCTTGATCCGACTACTTTTAATTATTTGCATCTTATCTGCCATGTTTAAATTCAATTAACGGTACGCGAATTATCTGTACATGCCATGCTATCCATGTTGAATGTTGCATTCGTAGCACACGCTACATTACTTGTACTACTTGATCCGGCTAGGCACCTGCTTCTAGCGGGCACAACCCTACGCCAAAAATACCTTGGATTGTGAACCTGAAAACGAGCTCTTGTGCGGGGCAACCCTGGCTCATTTACTGAGCATCGTGTACAGGGACCCTGGCTCGTTTACATGTGGGAGGGGTAAGGGTTAAGCGGCCATTCAACTGAGAGTCTGTCCGATCAGCAACTTCAGTTGTAAGGCGTAAACTCTGGGTTCTGGGGTAGTGTTAAGCGGCCACTCAGTGTGAATGTCCAACAGTTCAGCTGTAAGGCGTAAACATCTACAAATAACTTGAAACGTGACTAGTGATAAGATTGAGATTGTTAGTAGCTTGGCTACTTTTGACATGTCATGATAATTGTTCTCTTGGACTTATTGTTACACCATGTCTTACTTGTGCACTCATACCATAACTGCCATGTCATGCATACTATAACTGCTAGGTTGTTAGTTTACCTTTCTTTCAGTTTCCTTGCCCAAGTCTTTTAGACTTGCTGACATGTGCCCCTTTCTCTTTTGGGTGACACATGTTAGATCCTGAGCTAGAGGCCGTTGCAGAGGACATAATGTTTATTGGCGCTGAGCCAATGGTTGCCGAGGAGGAGTTTGTGGTCATTGGTGACCAGTCTTAGAGACCGCTTGTGTTCTCTTCCTTTGTTTAGGCTTGCTGTTAGTTGTCGGTGCGTGGCACCTTTGCTTGTATGTTGTACTTTGTCGGCCATGTATGGGCCTTAGATTTTCCTTTTGAGCCTGGTGGCTTTTCTGTGATATTGTAATTTATTTTATGGATATTCTGAGATTTAATAAATTGCTTATTGTCTCATTTCATTATTATTATCATTGTTACGTATTGCGTTGCAAAGACCTGCCAATTGAATTTTATATGCTTATCAGATTGCAGCTTCACAGCTCCACGTCTGAGCGGACCTCCTCGCGTCTCGCCTTCCATTTTATGGAAGCGGGGCGTGACACTTGAAGCAAGACGAGCCAAAGAAAAAGGCGATTGCGTTCAAGGCCGCTCCATCTACATCTACATCTATCGATGATGAAGAATCGGAAGAAGAATTGGACTTGGAATCCATTGCCGTCATGGCAAAGAAGTTCAATCGGTTCTTCTGGAAAGGTAATTTCAAGAACAAATCAAAATTTAGTTCTTCTAACGCCTCTGCTCCTTTGTGTTTTAAATGCAACAAGCCAGGACACATGAAAGCGGATTGTCCTCAAAACAAACAAAAGGAAAAGTGGAAGGCGCCAAAGTTCGACAAGTCAAAGAAGTACAAGAAAGGGTACAAGAAAGGACTTGTCGGCACATTCACCGACTCCGACGAGGACTCGTCAAGTGGAGAGTCGGACGATGAACAAGTGGAGCAAGCGCACATGTGCTTCATGTCTAAAGAGGAACATGATCAAGGATATTCCTCCGATGATAGCGAGGATGAAGGCGATGAGGTAACTATGGACGACCTTAGATTAGCTAACGAGCAAATTTGGTCTAAATATTCTAAATTAGTAAATAGATATACTAAGACCAAAGATGAGTTAGTTAGTCTCCAAACCTCACCTAAACCTATCGTCATCAACAACGACACCGTTGTTGAAGACTTGAGAAATGAGATTGTGAATCTCAAATCTCAACTTGAGCATGTTCATATTGAGGATTCGGAGGAACACAAGATAGAGGATTTAACTTCTCAAAACTCAACCTTGAGTATTGAGAATGAGAATCTCAAATCTCGTGTTTATGTGCTCACATTGCAAGTGTCCACTTTGGATGCTTCTATGCGTTCTCTCACCGAGAAATATGAGTGCACATTAGGCCGAATTAATAAATTCAATAAGGGTAAGGATCATTTGGATAAAATCCTAAATGACTTACTTCCGGCCAATCACCACATTGGCTTGGGGTATAAGATGGGAAATTCATCCAAATCAGCCACTACCTTTGTTAGGCCAACTTCCGATGCCTCAACGAGTGTAACGACCACTTTTCGTTGTACGTTTTTCGTGCACGTGCTTTTGGCCGTGCACGTGTTTGTTTTAGACTTTGTCCGTTTGTGAACACTCTCGTGTGATATGCCGTTGTGAACGTCTCGGAGAGTATTAAATAGTGGCACTAATTCGGAACGACGTTTCTCGAGTCATTTTCCCACAATTTAATCTTACTCGATGAGACGTGGCGATTTTCACTTTTGATGGGAGACGTTTCTATTTTTAGTTTCGTCGTCCGATGTCGAAATTGAGATCCGTCTTCTTAGTTAGCTCACTTTCGTCACCACGATCACCCCGATATTTATTTTATAATTTTTGGAGTTCATTTGACCACTTTTATATTTTTAACAAGTTTTATAATATTTTTAATAAGTAATTTTTATATTAAATTCGGCCAAAGAAAATTTATTTGAGTTTTAAACGTTTTAAAGAATTTTTGAGCCAATTTCCAGCTCATTTGGACCAAGTCAAATCCTTGGGTGAGTTGGAGAAGTTGAGATTTAAATTTTAAATTATTTTAAACTTCTAATCCTATTAGATTTAGCCCTAGACCAAGTCAACCCATCTACACTATATAAACAACCCATAGGAAGACCTATTTTCGCAAGAAATTAACCCTAGCCTCTTCCAAAACTCAAATTTGACGCTGCGACGATTCGTCGCAACGTCGCAGCCGTCGCATGCGCACGACCGATGAATTTCACCCCGTTCCCTCGGTCTGACCGGCAGTTCCACCCGCACCAAGCCCCGCCCGCTCCGCACAGCCATCGCCCCGCTTCTCCGTGCCTGACCGAGAGATTCTCTCGGTCAGACCGATGGCCGCCCCCGCTGTCGCCGCATCCCCGCTCCGCACCAACCCTCCGCACCGACCCACCTTGTCGCCCGCCTTGTCGCCCCGCATCCGCTAGCGCCTGACCGAGCGGATCGCCCGCCCCCGCAACGTTGCAACGCTTGCAATGTTGCAGCGCCCGCTCCCCCGCATCCGCAGCGCACGACCGGTGCTGTCCCCCGCTCCGACCGAAGCAAAGCCCCGAATCCAAGGCTCACGACCGACCAAGCGCTGCACCAAGCCCGTTCCCCCGCAGCGACCAATGGAGCCCATCGCATCTGGCTGTGTACGACCGAGAGCAAACATCGCAACCCCGTACCCGTCGCACCACTTGCCACCGTGGGCCCCCAAGTTCTCCAGAGGTATTGTGGGTCCCCCAAAGGTCCCTAGGACTACTGTGGGCCCCACCTAGGTGCTTTCTCTCCGACGATTCGCCGTGCACGACGTTGCGACACGTCGTAGCCCGTCGTCGCACGTGCTAGCTTTGGAATCTGGAACCGTCGCTCCGGTTGATGCTCTGAACTTTCCAGCGAGGAAACTATATTGGAATCAGGACTTGGAGCGTGTTCTCTTATTCCAACCCCCGGCGTCGCTACCCGACGCCGGTGTAGCTTTCGCGTCGTGTTGAGGTAATGCTTTGCACCCCTAGGACCCCCAACCCAATGCATGCTAATCAAGTCTAAAATCAGTATTTTTAAAGTATTTTAAATGTTTTAAATTCACTAATCAAGATTAATAATATGGACTTTAGGCCGGTGGACTTGTGCACGTAGGATAATTGTGATTTTGGACTCTCTTGGACGGTGTGCTCAGACGTTGTACTTGCAGGCAAGTGAAACTTGCCAACTCTTGTGTAGGGCCATGTTTTTAGGCCACTTCCTTGTTCCTAGTGTAAAAGAGACTAGTCAGTAAAATGATAGCTGGCTAGACGCCTACTTGATCTAGTTTGACAACGAAACTAGATCCGTCACCTAATTGATCTAGCTTGACAACGAAGCTAGATCCAACCCTTTAAACTTGTTGTTCATGCATACTAAACTGTCACGTTTACTTTCCTTACCTGTACGCCTTACTACTTGCCATGTCATGTCATCCATGCATTGAATGTTGCATTCGTAGCACACGCTACAATACTTGTACTCGTACTCCTTGTCCGGCTAGGTGCACCCCTATGCCATACTTGTTAAAAACACTTCCTGGCTCGTGATCCAGAAGCGAGCATTCCAAGTTCAGGGGTAAGGCCCTGGCTCGATACACGTGGAGGGGTAGGGATAAACGTTCGCTTGAGCTTAGGAGTGGCCTGATCAGCCCTCTAGCCAAAAGACGGAATCTCTGTGCACGAGGTGCTTACTTTTCTTGTCTTGTACTTGTCTTGTGAATGATTCATGTAATACTTGTCATCCATGCCATGTTTAAATGCCATGCTCGTACCTTACCTTACTTTACCTGTTGCACTCATACTTTAACTGCCATGTCATCACATTTATGCTAGAACTGCTAGGTTGCTTTACTTTTACCTACCTTCAGTTTCCTTGCACAAGTCTCTTGTAGACTTGCTGACATGTGCCCCTTGCTCTTTTGGGTGTCACATGTTAGACCCTGAGCCAGAGACCGTTGCTGAGTACGTGGTGTTTTGCTGACGCTGAGCCTGAGTCCATGATTGCCCAGGAGGATTTTGGTGGACACCGGTGACCATCCTTTGAGTCTTTGTTGAGCTTTATTTTGTTTTAGGCCTTTTGTTAGTTATTGGTGCGTAGCACCGTCGGTTGTACTTTGTACTTTTGTTGGCCATGTTTGGGCCTTTAGTCTCTTTTCTTTTAGCCTGGTGGCTTTTCTGCAATGTTGGAATTTATATTTATGGATATTTTGAGATTATTCTTTTGTCTCATTTCATTATTATTATCTTGTTTCGCTCGCGTTGCAAGGACCTGCAGTTTTAAATTTGATTGACGCTTATCAGACTTGCAGCTTTGTAGCTTCAAGTCTGAGCGGACCTTCTCACGCTTCGCCTCCATATTTTTGGGAAGCGGGGCGTGACAGGTTTTGTTGGTAGCCCATGCAGGTCAGTCTTGCAATTGCGAATTAACGAAACAACGATAATAACGGAATGTCCATTAAATAAATTGCAACATCCGAGTCATAAGCCCTGAGTCTAGTCGTTTTCTTACGACACTAGGTGGTAAGAAGACTAGCTAGACGACTGTGTTTGCTAGTTAGAGGCCTCTGATTGTTAGTTAGGCTCCCTGTCAGCAATTGATTTAATCGCCGTAGGAGTTACCTTAGTGGTCCTTGCCCAACCCTGACCATATTAGACTTTTAGATTTTTCCTTCGGCCATTCGCTTTTGGGTTCATCGATTTCGGACCAAGCTGAACGCATTTCTTTACCGTCTAACCTTTAGAAGTCTTAGCGCTTAGTTTTTAATCTTTAGTTGGTCAACCGTAGGAGTTTCCGTAGACTTTCCTGATTCATACCCTAGGCGTATGTATGCTTTGATCACCTGACCAATTTCCTTGCCTCGATTCACGAGATCGCCTCATGACGATCGTCGTCAATTTACAAACATCGCCATTGCAAAACTTTAACCATCTGAAAGTATTTTTCAATCTTCTTTTCCACTAAGTTTAATTTTGTTCAAAATTTTAATATACTTATACTTCATGCTCCTTCATTGATTTAAATTTTTAAAACGTTTGTCAGAAATTTTGAAACTAGCTTATAGTATTTTCCTAGCCTATGTTTTCGTACTTATGCCAATGCGTCGTCCCTTCATATATTAATTTTATTCTGAATCGTACTTTTATTCAACTTGTAATTTTCCCGCCTAATTTATGCCATTCATATGCTTTTCAAGACACATGGAATTTCAGCTTTCAGCAAGTTGGTCCTTGCTCGTCGTTTTCGCTACTTCAGATTTTTGCAAAATTACTATTTTCATACCCTCTTCCTGCTTTAGACCCTCCCTGATTTGATTTTAAAGACTTGATATTCGATCATTCTAAACCAAATTGAATTTCAATTATTTTTATATCCGTACCAAACTTGTTGTGCTCGTATATTAAGAACCCGGTGTAAATCAGTTTCTCATTTTTGGCAAACCCTGGTTCTCTAAAAGTAGTTTCAATATTGATTATTTTAAATCTTCCATAGCCTAAAAGTTTTGAAAGCATTTAACATGAGTTTAAATTCTTCCGTTACTTAATTCCATTCTTTGACTTTCAAAAACTTTTGGCAACATTATATTAAATTACTGACGTATAAAATTTTCTGAAAAATTATGTCTTTAATGTTAGTGTGAACGATTTACTTTCTTTTCTTAATGATTTACGATAAGCCATTAAGACATTTTCTCTTATTATGAATATTCGACTCAAATTTATTTTGAACAACTCGTTTTATCGATCTCCAAATATTTCTTTTCAGACTGGGATTTCAACTTTGAAGTACGACAGTTTTCAAATTCCACGAATTTTAGCTTATGCTATTTACCCTATTATCTCTTCTGTATCCTATTTAAGCATCTCCACATCTCCTTTTCCCTCAACCTAAACATCACCATTGAGCCAATGTTTTCCCTAACCAAGCCGTCTCCTTGTATTCGTCCTATCTGAACTCGTGCTTATCGATCCGTCCCTCGCCACGCTCTCGACCTCTCTTTATTGCTTAGGCCTTAGGGTCCGTCAATGTCTGTGTCAACTCTTAATTGTTAGTAGACCCTTGGACCTTTGTGAGGTGTCGTAGTGTACGTACCTAAGTTGTGTACGTGGGCTTGAATGAGTATACCCCCATAGTATATTGATGCTTGCCTATTGTGTTATATATATATATATAAATAGACACTCGGAGTTATTTGTGATATTATGAAGTTGTTGGTGTGTTAGTGTTTATAGATTTGTGTGTGGCTAGCTATACCATACTAGGGGTGCCTGTGTATATAAGAGTCAGCGTTGGAATATCTAATGGAGTGTATGTAGTAAGAGATACTTTTAATGGTTGAAATAAAATGATTGGTAAAGCTATGTGTATGTTAGTAGTGATAATAATAAGAGTACGTATGGTTAAGAGGGTAGGCCTATTATGTGATCTATATGTTAGCACGTATGAGTGTGTGCTCGTATGTGGGTATGTATTGTGTTTAGACGTAAGTAGTTATGTTTGGTTGCCTGAGTATATAGGTGATATACATATGGTAGTAGGAGTATAATTTTGATTGGTATTGCTTGCTTTTCGGGATGTTGCATGCGTGCATACCGTGAGGTATACACGACTATTGCACATCTTAATTATGTATGTGTGAATGTGTTAGTATACTAATTATAGGCAGTAGGCTATGGTGTGAATATATACATTATTTATGTGTGACTATACGGTGAATGTTTGTACTAAGGAGGGTATTAAAAATATGTGGGTGCTGATGTCTGTAGTGTTATTATTACGGTATATAAATTGATTTAACTATGTAAGTATTACCTGACTAAATATTAAGTGTGATTGATCTATGGAATGTATATGGTGGTATTGGTAGACGTATAAATTCTGGGGTGGTATTGGTATAGGTATGAATGCCGTGTTACGTATATAGAATATTCTGATATGTGTATTGAGTCTCACTCAAGCTTGAGTGGGTATACTCTAAGTGTATTGAATGAATGTCTGAAGTTTGAATAAAGCGATGTTTGATGTATGTATAGTGATATGAGTGTTTGTGCCTGGTTGTGTTACGCACATGATTGTGGGTCGCTACACCAGTATATAGTTATAGGGTTGGCCTTGTGGTATAGTTATTTACTAAGGACTTTCCCGTGTGAACATATGTGTACTAGCTAAACTAGGTGTGTAGATGTACTAGTAATGCAATGGTATGATTGGTATGCGTAAATGAAATGTTAGCGTGTATGGGTGTGCACCATGCACGGGTAAGTATGTGCTTAGTTATAGGCATTGATGACTATGATATATGTGGCGTGTCGTAAATACAGTTATAGGACCGTACGTGATGTGAATATATGGTGAACTATTTGCATGTATTGGAATGACTATGTATTGTGAAACTATAGTAGTGGTGAATATATATATATATATATATATATATATATATATATATATATATATAGTGAAATTTGATTTAATAATGGTATGGTGTGACTATATGTGCTGAGATGTTGGTATTGGATGAATATTAGAGGGTAGTATACCCTTGATGTTTGTGCATAGGTAGCTATCTATACGCAGAGCAATGATTGTATTTGCTAGTATGAGATCATACCTATATAAGTATCTGAACTATTGTTTTGTGAGTAGCAGTTATATAAGGGATGTATGTTTATATACCAGATTGAAATACATGTATGAAGTTGACGGACTATAATAGGTATTAATGTATAACGTACGTGAATATATATATATAAATACGTGTTGGTAGTATTAATGTTTGACTACCTAGTGCATATATAAGCACTTGTAATGACCATATCTGGTTGAATTATAATATGACTTGATTGGGGTAGTTACTAGAGCGACTAGCTATACTAGAAAGTCCGAGGACAGACTTTATTCTAAGGTGGGGAGGATGTAACGACCACTTTTCGTTGTACGTTTTTCGTGCACGTGCTTTTGGCCGTGCACATGTTTGTTTTAGACTTTGTCCGTTTGTGAACACTCTCGTGTGATATGCCGTTGTGAACGTCTCGGAGAGTATTAAATAGTGGCACTAATTCGGAACGACGTTTCTCGAGTCGTTTTCCCACAATTTAATCTTACTCGATGAGACGTGGCGATTTTCACTTTTGACGGGAGACGTTTCTATTTTTAGTTTTGTCGTCCGATGTCGAAATTGAGAGCTGTCTTCTTAGTTAGCTCACTTTCGTCACCACGATCACCACGATATTTATTTTATAATTTTTGGAGTTCATTTGACCACTTTTATATTTTTAACAAGTTTTATAATATTTTTAATAATTAATTTTTATATTAAATTCGGCCAAAGAAAATTTATTTGAGTTTTAAACGTTTTAAAGAATTTTTGAGCCAATTTCCAGCTCATTTGGACCAAGTCAAATCCTTGGGTGAGTTGGAGAAGTTGAGATTTAAATTTTAAATTATTTTAAACTTCTAATCCTATTAGATTTAGCCCTAGACCAAGTCAACCCATCTACACTATATAAACAACCCGTAGGAAGACCTATTTTCGCAAGAAATTAACCCTAGCCTCTTCCAAAACTCAAATTTGACGTTGCGACGATTCGTCGCAACATCGCAGCCGTCGCATGCGCACGACCGATGAATTTCACCCCGTTCCCTCGGTCTGACCGGCAGCTCCACCCGCACCAAGCCCCGCCCGCTCTGCACAGCCATCGCCCCGCTTCTCCATGCCTGACCGAGAGATTCTCTCGGTCAGACCGATGGCCGCCCCCGCTGTCGCCGCATCCCCGCTCTGCACCAACCCTCCGCACCGACCCGCCTTGTCGCCCGCCTTGTCGCCCCGCATCCGCTAGCGCCTGACCGAGCGGATCGCCCGCCCCCGCAACGTTGCAACGCTTGCAACGTTGCAGCGCCCGCTCCCCCGCATCCGCAGCGCACGACCGGTGCTGTCCCCCGCTCCGACCGAAGCAAAGCCCCGCATCCAAGGCTCGCGACCGACCAAGCGCTGCACCAAGCCCGTTCCCCCGCAGCGACCGATGGAGCCCTCCGCATCTGGCTGTGTACGACCGAGAGCAAACGTCGCAACCCCGCACCCGTCGCACCACTTGCCACCGTGGGCCCCCCCAAGTTCTCCAGAGGTATTGTGGGTCCCCCAAAGGTCCCTAGGACTACTGTGGGCCCCACCTAGGTGCTTTCTCTCCGACGATTCGCCGTGCACGACGTTGCGACACGTCGTAGCCCGTCGTCGCACGTGCTAGCTTTGGAATCTGGAACCGTCGCTCCGGTTGATGCTCTAAACTTTCCAGCGAGGAAACTATATTGGAATCAGGACTTGGAGCGTGTTCTCTTATTCCAACCCCCGGCGTCGCTACCCGACGCCGGTGTAGCTTTCGCGTCGTGTTGAGGTAACGCTTTGCACCCCTAGGACCCCCAACCCAATGCATGCTAATCAAGTCTAAAATCAGTATTTTTAAAGTATTTTAAATGTTTTAAATTCACTAATCAAGATTAATAATATGGACTTTAGGCCGGTGGACTTGTGCACGTAGGATAATTGTGATTTTGGACTCTCTTGGACGGTGTGCTCAGACGTTGTACTTGCAGGCAAGTGAAACTTGCCAACTCTTGTGTAGGGCCATGTTTTTAGGACACTTCCTTGTTCCTAGCGTAAAAGAGACTAGTCAGTGAAATGATAGCTGGCTAGACGCCTACTTGATCTAGTTTGACAACGAAACTAGATCCGTCACCTAATTGATCTAGCTTGACAACGAAGCTAGATCCAACCCTTTAAACTTGTTGTTCATGCATACTAAACTGTCACGTTTACTTTCCTTACCTGTACGCCTTACTACTTGCCATGTCATGTCATCCATGCATTGAATGTCGCATTCGTAGCACACGCTACAATACTTGTACTCGTACTCCTTGTCCGGCTAGGTGCACCCCTATGCCATACTTGTTAAAAACACTTCCTGGCTCGTGATCCAGAAGCGAGCATTCCAAGTTTGGGGGTAAGGCCCTGGCTCGATACACGTGGAGGGGTAGGGATAAACGTTCACTTGAGCTTAGGAGTGGCCTGATCAGCCCTCTAGCCAAAAGACGGAATCTCTGTGCACGAGGTGCTTACTTTTCTTGTCTTGTACTTGTCTTGTGAATGATTCATGTAATACTTGTCATCCATGCCATGTTTAAATGCCATGCTCGTACCTTACCTTACTTTACCTGTTTCACTCATACTTTAACTGCCATGTCATCACATTCATGCTAGAACTGCTAGGTTGCTTTACTTTTACCTACCTTCAGTTTCCTTGCACAAGTCTCTTGTAGACTTGCTGACATGTGCCCCTTGCTCTTTTGGGTGTCACATGTTAGACCCTGAGCCAGAGACCGTTGCTGAGTACGTGGTGTTTTGCTGACGCTGAGCCTGAGTCCATGATTGCCCAGGAGGATTTTGGTGGACACCGGTGACCATCCTTTGAGTCTTTGTTGAGCTTTATTTTGTTTTAGGCCTTTTGTTAGTTATTGGTGCATAGCACTGTCGGTTGTACTTTGTACTTTTGTTGGCCATGTTTGGGCCTTTAGTCTCTTTTCTTTTAGCCTGGTGGCTTTTCTGCGATGTTGGAATTTATATTTATGGATATTCTGAGATTATTCTTTTGTCTCATTTCATTATTATTATCTTGTTTCGCTCGCGTTGCAAGGACCTGCAGTTTTAAATTTGATTGACGCTTATCGGACTTGCAGCTTTGTAGCTTCAAGTCTGAGCGGATCTTCTCACGCTTCGCCTCCATATTTTTGGGAAGCGGGGCGTGACAACGAGTGGGAGCAAACACTCTATTGGTAGTTCATCTACCAATGGTGCTTCCACTTCGTACACACCCTCGTTTGGAAAGAAACCCACTTTGGGTGGACCTCCAAAGAAGGGTCATGCTTATATGTACACCAATACCATGCCACGTAGGAACACACATCCTACTCCACATGTTCACACATATGATGATTTTTATGCACCACATCCACGGGCACGTGCACACCAAGTGAGACACCCTCACGCACGTGTTCCTCCACATGTTTAAGTTCATCCACATCATCATATGAACAATTATCATCATGCACCATTTCATCATGTGCCATATGCCTATCCACGACATGCATCATGTAGAAATCAACAACGCATCATGCTCCCAATAGGAATAGGGCTCCCAAAATCTTCACTATTTGGAGCCCGAAGGACACAAATATGCATGAAAAACAAGTTTACATGAATTCTTATTTCATGAATGTAGTGCATAATGATGATTATGTGGGGAAGTCTAAGTCCAATTGGACTTGGCTTCCAAAGGTCTAATCTTTTAAAACCCAATAACCTTGGGTACCATGGAATGATATTTCTATCTTTAGGTACTCAAGAAAAAGAAACGGAGCAACAAATCCAAATTTGGCTCCAAGAATAATTGGATACTCGATAGCGGGTGTTCAAAACACCTGACGGGTGATGCTCAATTGCTCTCCGGAGTGGTGCCCATTGCAAATGGGAACCGGGTAGTCTTTGGAGGCAACGAGAGCGGAACCATCATAGGTGTTGGTAAAGTAGGTAATCCTTCTAAACCACTAATAAGTGATGTTTACCTTATTAGAGGATTAAATCACAATCTTATTTCAATAAGCCAACTTTGTGACAAAGGTTACAAAGTTAGCTTTGCGAAAGGAATGTGCCATTTCAGAAAAGATAATAATGAGTTATTGTTTTTCGGCACACGCCATAAGGATATTTATATATTAGATCTTCCAAGATCACATGAACAATGTCATATTGCCAACACGAGTGAACAACACTTATGGCATCGACGTTTTGGTCATGTGAACTTTGGAACACTTTTTAAGCTTTCCAAGTTAAATTCTATTAGAGGCTTTCCTAAGCTTGTCTTTCAAAAGAAAAGCTTTTTTGACTCGTGTCAACGAGGCAAGCTTCCAAAATCGTCTTTTAAACCTAAGAAAAGCATTTCATCTAAGCGGCCTCTAGAGCTATTACATCTAGATCTTTTTGGGCCAACTAGAGTTGCTTCATTAGGAAATGCACGATATGGACTTGTCATCGTTGATGACTTTTCTAGATTTACTTGGGTATTTTCCTTAAGTAATAAAAATGATGCTTTTGAAAACTTCACAATATTTGTTAAGAAAGTACAAAATCTCATTGGAACCACCATTGTCACTATTCGTAGTGATCATGGAGGGGAATTTGAGAATGAGTCTTTCTCAAAGTTTTGTGATGAAGTTGGTATTACTCACACCTTTTCTTTCCCTCACGCATCCCCTCAAAATGGTGTAGTTGAGAGGAAGAATAGGACGCTAGTGGAATGTGCTCGCACTATGCTTGATGATAGCCAACTTGGCCATCAATTTTGGGCGGAAGCGGTACATACCGCTTGCTATGTGTTTAATAGAATACTTTTGAGGCCCGGCACCAACCAAACTTGTTATGAATTGTTGTTTGGTAGATTGCCTCAAGTTAAACATTTTCGAGTTTTCGGCGCAAAATGTTTTATTAAAAACACGTATGGTAGTTTGGACAAATTTGATCCAAGATCCGATGAGGGGATATTTGTTGGATATTCCTCACGTAGCAAAGCCTACCGGATATACAACAAATGAACCTCAACGATCGAGGAATCACTTCATGTTTCATTTAATGAAGGCTTTGTCCCTACTAGAATTACTAATGATGATGACTCCATGGATGTCTTATGTGATTCTATTGGTAATTCTAATTCTATTGATTCTATTGATACTAACCCGACTAATGAATCTTTTGAGAATGTTCCTAGTGATCAGGGAATTCCCAAACGGATTTAGACCGTTCGTGACCATCCTCATGAGCAAGTCATTGGCAATATCCTTGATAGTGTCAAGACGAGATCTCAAGTCAACTACTTCGCTCATTGTGCCTTTGCCTCCTCGATAGAGCCAAAGAATATTAATGAAGCGTGCGAAGATGGTGCTTGGATCTTAGCCATGGAGTCGGAACTCATTCAATTCGAGAGGAATGAGGTTTGGGAGCTTGTTCCATTGCCTTCGAAGAACCACACCGTTATAGGAACGAAGTGGATTTTCAAGAACAAGACCGACGAGAACCAAATCATCGTCCGGAACAAAGCTCGGTAAGTAGCTCAAGGCTACCGGCAAGTGGAAGGTATAGATTTCGAAGAATCCTTTGCTCCGGTAACTAGATTAGAATCTATTAGATTATTGTTATCTTTTGCATGCCATAAAGATTTTAAACTCTTTCAAATGGATGTAAAAAGTGCGTTTTTAAACGGAGATGTTGTTGAGGAAGTTTATGTTTCTCAACGTCCGGGTTTTATAAATGAAAAATTTGCAAATCACGTTTTCAAACTTAAGAAAGCACTTTACGGTTTGAGACAAGCTCCTCGAGCTTGGTATGACCGCATAAAGAACTTTCTTTTGGATTTGGGTTTTAAAATGGGAGAAGTTGATTCTACATTATTTGTTAAGTATTCGAATAATGATATTATTTTAGTTCAAATTTATGTTGATGATATCATTTTCGGTGCTACTAACTTCACTCTTTGCGAAGATTTTTCTAATGTTATGAAGGACCAATTTGAGATGAGCCACATGGGTGAGCTCAAATATTTCTTAGGTCTCCAAATTCGCAAAATGAATGATGCAACCTTCATCCACCAAACCAAGTACACGGTGGAGTTGCTAAAGCGATTTGGAATGGAGAATGCCTCAGGCAAGAAGACTCCAATGAGCACGACTACACATCTTGATAAAGATACGGGCGACAAAGATGTAGACATTCGTCTATATCGAGGTATGATAGGTAGTATATTATATCTTACCGCTTGTAGGCCCGATATTATGTTTGCCGTATGTGTATGTGCTTGTTATCAGTCTCAACCTAAGGAATCTCACTTAGTAGCGGTAAAACGTATTTTCCGTTATTTAAGTTACACACTCGACTTCGGATTACTTTATCCAAAGTCTAGCACATATGATTTAATCTCATATAGTGACACAGATTATGCGGGATGCAAATCCGACAGGAAAAGTACTAGTGGCACTTGCCATTTTATATGAAATTCTCTAGTCTCTTGGGTTGCCAAGAAGCAGAATTCAGTATCACTTTCAACCACCGAGGCAGAATATATTGCCGCCGGTGCTGCGTGTGCTCAGGTTCTTTGGATGAGACACACTCTTAAAGACTTTGGTATAAACTGTGATACTTGCCCTATCATGGTGGACAACCAAAGTGCAATTTGTCTCTCTAAGAATCCGGTACACCATTCCCGTTCTAAACACATAGATGTCCGTCACCATTTCTTAGATGATCATGTTGCTAAAAGGACACCATTTTAGTGTACGTTGAAACCCAGAAGCAAATCGCCGATATTTTCATGAAACCACTCAAGGAAGACTCCTTCGTGCGGTTACGTCGAGAATTGGGGATTATGGGTGAATCCGAGATTTAGGATTCATATTTTGTTCAATAATCTTGCATGCTAATAAATTTCGTTTATATATGCTCATGCTAGAATTATTGAGATTTTTCTGGATTTTTGGTTGAATTTTTGGAATTTATGCTCGATTTATTCATGAACGTCAAATTTAAGATTTTCGATGTTTAATGGGGTAGTATAATGTTATATGAGAGTATTTCGATGTTTCGTCCAAGTGCGATTAGGAGAGAACTCAAAATTTCGAATTCTAAAATTTTTTAACTCTGTTAGTCGGTTCATGTTCATTGACCGACCGACTAGATTGCGTTCTAGTCGGTCAGTGGATGAACTCAGACCGACTAACTCAAGCCTTAATTTTTGGCTTCAGTTACTGTTTACACTTAGTCGGTTCAAGCTCATTGGCCGACCGACTAGATCGTCATCTAGTCGGTCAGCGCTTGAACTGTGACCGACTAAATGCACAGGGACTGTTGCGTCTTTTTGCATTCCAAGTCGATTTAAATTAGCCCCGCACCGACTAGAATCTATTCTAGTCGATGCGAAAAACTCTCTCAGCCTAAACCCCCGAAACCCTTCGACTTCCTCCGTCGATTTCGTCGATTTTCGGCCGTTTTCCGACCATTTCCGGCCGTGGATCTCTCCCATCTCCTCCCTAGGTATATCTCCTCCCTCTCTCACAGCTCCTAGGGTTCACTTCTAGGTCTAAATTCGATTTTCAGTTCGGCCTAGGGTTTGTTCTAGGGCTCTATTTCGACCGATTTTTCGATCTCGTTTGTTTGCGCGTGTCTCGTCTCGATTATGGCGAAGACACTATCCCCATCGAATCCTCGCGTCCGTCTCCTATGACTGTATTGTCTCCTCCTACGGACCCCCCTCAACCCAAACGAACTCCACCCAAACGCCGTTCCAAAACGATCCATCCATCGTCTTCTTTGCCTCCTCTTAAGAAGACGAGGACGGCGACCGCTAAGCCTAGATCTCAACCCAAGCCTAGGAAACAGCCCGTGTCCCCAGCTTCATTCCGTGCACCCACTCCTCCTGCTGATTCTGACTCCGACATGGAATATATTCCGGAGACCAAGCATACCGCTAGGGATCCTACTACTCCACCTCGATCTAGCAATCGTCAGCCTAAGGGGAAGGCTCCCATGCCAATAGGTGGTGTAGATATATCGTTGTGTCGCGATGACCCGTTGTGTCTCGCGGCTTACAACCGTATTGAGCACTGTGCTCTGCTGTTGGAGCACTTCGTTCAGTTCTCCGACTTCCCACATCTAGCCGATCTCCTTTCTCATAGCGGTCTTATAGATTATCTTCGCCATGACCCTAAGGCGAATCCATACCCGTACCCCCGTCTAGTCAAGATTTTCTATACGAATCGTGTTCGCGGTCAGTATGACGAGACCCATTCCATTGAGACGACTGTCTTGGGGACACCGATTGTCCTCCCAGTAGAAATCTTAGGGGATTTGATAGTTGTCTCCTCTTCTGGCCTTCTTCCAGTCGATATCTCTGTCGATGACATTTCTGCTCTTGACCAGGCCATGCTCTCCGAGATGTTCCATGTGATCCCTCCCGCCATGATTGGCGTCCCTTCAAAATCTTTCAAGCCAAATGCATGGGTCTTAAATCTTATCCTGAAGTCGTGCCTCCTTCCGAAGTACGGCTCATCGAGCTTGCCATCCCAGCCATTCCTTAAGCTGATCTACGCTCTCTTCATGGGGAGCGTGATCAATTGGGCTAGGATTATTCTTGATAAGATGGATTCCTTCGAGTGTATTAGGAAATCCACAAAATCAGCTCACATCCCATATCCCTGCCTTTTGACCCTTGTCTTCCGTCACTTCAATGTCCCTCCCCCTCCCGATGATGAGCGTCCTCTTGGTCCTCCTCTGAATGCGACGGCCGTCAAGAAGTCTCTTGCGGCGCTTCGTCATGTTCAGAGGACGACTCCTTCAGATTCTGCTTCAGCTGCTCCTCCACCTCCTGCTCCTACTCTCAATGAGTTTACCGTCTCTCTGAGACGTGTTGAGTCTCATTGTGCTCGTTCTGAGGCGATGCTCGCTTGCATTTGTTCTCACCTTGGTATTGAGATTCCTCCGTCTGTTTTTGACGAGGAAGATATGGATGAGGATGAGCTCCAGGAGCTTGTTGGATCTGCTGCTCGTGCCCCAGAGGGTACGTCTGCTGCTGCTGCTACTTCTGCTGGTGCCCCCGAGAGCACACCTGCTGCCACCATTCCTCCGGTGGATACTTCGTCAGGTGCTCCCGAGGCCACTCTCGTAGCAACTCTCCCATCTGTGAACACTCCTGTAGACCCAGTGACCACCACTCCTCCTGCAGAGCCTGCTGCTGCTGCTGACCCTGCCTCCACCTCCTGAGCTTGCTTGGAGGGCTCTCCCTATGCACTTTGGATGATATATCTTGTAGTGAGAGTGTGGGTTAGGATAGTTTGGGTGGTTCTGGACTTTTGATGTATTTTTGATGTTTTGATGATACACTCTTGATGTATGTTCATTTTGATGTATGTGCGATATATGTTGTATGATGTGCCCCGATCTGAGGATCGATATTATGTATGTTGTCAGATGTATCCATTTTGTTATATATATATTTACATCGTGTTGACATTTACTTCCGTGTGCACATTATATATATTTTGTCTGTCTCTGATATTGACTTCGTCGCTCGACGATTACATTTGATTTAATAGAAATTTTTCTATGAAAACATAGAATTGTTTTCCATGCACTTAATTCATCGAGAATGTTGATATTGGAGAGTATATTCCATAACTCAATTCGTGAAATTAATTTGAGTTTTGATGATTTTATTTTTTGATTATTGACTATGGTCTTATTGGCACGCTTTGATTTAATTCGTATTTTTCTTTGGTGTCATTTGGACCGTGGTCGTATTCTACGACTCCCATGCTTTTATATTTTAGCCATTGTTGTTGTCGTTGATCTCCTCCCGCTCTTTTTGCTAATGCCAAAGGGGGAGAGAATTAATAATGACAATGTGCTAAATGATAATTTAAAGCAATTTACCGTGAATCTAATTTGATATGTTAGATTCAAGGGGAGTTTAGATATAAAAATGGATTTCAAATCCGATATTTCAATAATTGAATTCTCATTTTTTTACTTTCCTCGTTTGCTTGATGTGTAACGACCACTTTTCGTCGTACTTTGTTCGTGCACGTGCTTTTGGCCGTGCACGTGTTTATTTTAGACCATGAATGCTTGCGAACACTTTTGTGCGATATGCCGTTCTGAACGTCTCTGAGAGTAATAAATAGTTGCACTAATTTGGAACGACATTTCTCGAGTCGTTTTCCCACAATTTAATCTTATTCGATGAGACGTTGCGATTTTCACTTTTGACGGGAGACGTTTCTATTTTTAGTTTCGTTGTCCGACGTCGAAATTGAGATCCGTCTTGTTAGTTAGCTCACTTTCGTCGTCACGATCACCACGATATTTATTTTATAATTTTTGGAGTTTATTTGACCACTTTTATATTTTTAGCAAGGTTTAAAATATTTTTAAAAGTTAGGTTTTAAATTATTTTCGGCCCAACAAAATTTTATTACGTTTTAAATACTTCCAAATATTTTTGAGCCAAACCTCAGCTCATTTTGATCGCAGCAAATCCTTGTGTGAGTTGGAGAGGGTGAGATTTGAATTTTACATTATTTTAAACTCATAATCCCATTAGGATTCGCCCTAGACCAAGTCAACCCATCTACATTATATAAACAACCTTTAGGAAGACCTATTTTCGCAAGAAAATAACCCTAGCCGCTTCCAAAACTCAAATTTGACGTTGCGACGAATCGTCGCAACGTTGCGACGAACTTCCCCCGCACGACCGACGAAACAGGCCGATTTCTCCCGCTCCGACCGCTAGCCGCCCCCGCACCAAGCCTCGCCCGCATCGCTGCACAGTCACCCGCTCCGTTCACCCGCACCGACCGAGAGAAGCTCTCTGTCTGACCGAGAGCTTGGCCCGCTGTCGCCCGCATCCCCGCTCCGCACCAACCCCCGCACCGACCCGCTCTGTCGCCCCGCATCCGCTCGTGTCTGACCGAGCGGATCGCCCGCACCGACCGACGTTGCAACGTTGCGACGTTGCAACCCCCGCATCCAAGGCGCCTGACCGGTGCTGTCTCCCGCACCGACCGACAGATCTCTCCGCACCAAGCCCCCGCCCGCACCACTGCAGCCCGCTGCGCTGCAAGCCTCGCACCAAGCGTGTCCGACCGAGAGAATCCCCCGCACCGAGGCTGTACGACCGAGAGCCATTCGTCGCAACCCCGCACCCGTCGCATCACTTGCCACTGTGGGCCCCCCAAGTTCTCCAGAGGTATTGTGGGTCCCCCATAGGTCCCTAGGACTACTGTGGGTCCCACCTAGGTGCTTGCTCTTCGAGGAATTGTCGCGTACGACGTTGCGACACGTCGTAGCCCGTCGTCGCACGTGCTAGCTTTGGAATCTGGAATCGTTTCTCCGGTTGATTGCTCTGAACTTTCCAGCGAGGAATCTAATTGGAATCTGGACTTGGAGCGCGTTCTTTTATTCCAACCCCTGGCGTCGCTACCCGACGCCAGTGTAGCTTTCGCGTCGTGTTAAGGTAACGCTTTGCACCCCTAGGACCCCCAACCCAATGCATGCTAATCAAGACTAAAATCAGTATTTTTAAAAGTATTTTAAATGTTTTAACACTCACTAATCAAGATTAATAAAACGGATGTAGGCAGGTGGACTTGTGCACATAGGAATTGTGATTTTGGACTCGTTGAATGGTGTGCTCAGACGTGATACTTGCAGGCAAGTGAAACTTGCCAAATTTTTTGTAGGGCCATGTTTTTAGGCCACTTCCTTGCTTTTAGTGTAAAAGAGACTAGTCAGTGAAATGATAGCTGGCTAGACGCCTACTTGATCTAGTTTGACAACGAAACTAGATCCGTCACCTAAATTGATCTAGCTTGACAACGAAGCTAGATCCAACTCCTTAAACTTATTGATCATGCATACTAAACTGTCACGTTTACTTTTCTTACCTGTACGCTTTACTACCTACCATGTCATGTCATCCATGCATTGAATGTCGCATTCGTAGCACACGCTACAATACTTGTACTTGTACTTCCTTGTCCGGCTAGGTGCACCCCTATGCCATCGTGATAAGACACTTCCTGGCTCGTGTTCCAAAAGATGGGCGTCAGTCCATATACACGTGGAGGGGTAGGGATAAGCGATCACCTGAGCTTAGGAGTTGGCCTGCGCAGCCACTCTAGCCAGAAGGCGTAATCTCTGTGCACGAGGTGCTTACTTTACTTGTCTTGTACCAGTGAGTGTTTATTGTAAAACTTGACATCCATGCCATGCTCGTACTTTACTTTACCTTACCTGTTGCACTCATACTTTAACTGCCATGTCATTGCATCATGCTAGAACTGCTAGGTTGCTTTACTTTTACCTACTTTCAGTTTCCTTGCACAAGTCTCTTGTAGACTTGCTGACATGTGCCCCTTGCTCTTTTGGGTGTCACATGTTAGACCCTGAGCCAGAGACAGTTGTTGAGGATGAGGTGTTTACTGACGCTGAGCCTGTGCCTACTTTCGTTGAGGAGTTCATGGACACCGGAGACCAGTCTTAGAGACTGTTGAGTTACTTTATTGTAGGTTGCTGTTAGTTGTCGGTGCTTGCACCATTTACTTGTTTTTCGTACTTTGTACTTTTGTTGGCCATGCTGGGGCCTCTTTTAGACTCTTTTATTTTGAGCCTAGTGGCTTTTCTGCGTTGTTGAAATTTATTGCTATGGATATTGTGAGATTTATTCTTTGTCTCATTACCTTATTATTATCTTTGTTTCGTTTCGCGTTGCAAGGACCTGCAGTTTAAAGTGATTGACGCTTATCAGACTTGCGGCTTTGTAGCTTCAAGTCTGAGCGGACCTTCTCATACTTCGCCTCCACGTTTTTGGGAAGCGGGGCGTGATAGGTTTTGTTGGTGGCCCATGCAGGTCCTCTTCTTGCAATTGCGAACTAACGGAACAACGATAATAACGGAATGTCCATTAAATAAATTGCAACATCCAAGTCATTAAGCTTTGAGTCTAATTCGTTTGTTCGTTTTCTATGTAATTAGATGGCTGGACGACGACAGACCTGATCTGGTAGAGGGCCCAATCGTGCTGAGGTACCGGATAGAGAGCCCACCAATGCTGAGATCATGAGGATGATGCATCAGATGATGCAGGTGCAGCAGGGCATGCTCCAGAACACTCAGAGTGCTCCTCGCCACGAGCCAGGAGCGAAGCAGTTTCGGGAGCTGGGCCCGACTTACTTTGATGGATCTGAGGGACCGTTGGCTGCTGAGGAGTGGATCAGGAATACCGAGGATAATATGAAGATGTCGAAGGTCAACCCGGCTGGATGGGTTGATCTGGTGAAGAAGCAGCTTAAAGATAATGCCCGAAATTAGTGGGATGCAGAGGAGGAGTTGTTGGTGAGCCCTAATACCTTGGGCTACTTTCAAGTCTAGGTTCGATGAGGAGTACTTCCCGAAGGCTGCCAGGAGGGAGATGTTGCAGCGCTTCATTGAGCTGAAGCAGGGGAATCTGACGGTGGACCAGTACCACCAGGAGTTTACTAGACTAAGTCGCTTCGCGCCGAAGATGGTAGAGGATGCTGAGGAGAAGGCTCAGAGGTTTCTGCATGGCCTTTCTCTGGACTTGCAGAGCCTGATGTCTACGACGGATATTGAGTCATATCAGAAGTTGCTAGTGGCTGCTCGGAGACATGAGAGGATTGCAAGGCAGAAGAGGGGACAGATATCTGGAGCTGGGAAGAGGCCTGTGGAGCAGGTCAGAGGAGTGTCGAGGCCTAATCAGACAGTGCAGTTCAAGAGGCCAGGTGGGCCTACTCAGAAGACTTGCCATTTCTGGGGCAAGACCGGGCATGTTAAAGAGCAGTGTAGGAGGATGCTGGGACATTGCCTGATTTGTGGAGATCCCACACATACTATTAAGGAATGCCCGAAGTCTAAGCAGCCTTGGAAGGAACCTATCGCAGCACAGCCGTTGCAGCAGAAAGCACATGTACCTGCAGGTCGTGGACCAGCCCTCATTTTGCAGAAGCAGGCCATGCAGCCGAGGAAGCAGGCTTACCTGATGACGGCAGTGGAGAGCGAGGCTGTGGATGAAGTTATCGCAGGTAACTCTTGACCTAGTCGTTTCCTTCCTTAGATAGTTTTGATTGTTAGCCATGTTTGATTGCTTGCATATGATTGTTTGCTAGAATATGGTTTGATTGTTAGACTGTTTGTTAGGTGTGATTTTGGTTTGCACATTTCCTGCACGAGTCCTCTTTGACTCAGGTGCATCGATGTGCATTATTTCTCGGAGCTTCGTGGAGAATCATTCCTTGACGACCTCCCCTCTTCCCAAGCGTTGGAACATCGTCACAGGAAATGGTGTGATCTCGGTGAATCGTGGGTGCAATTCTCGCCCTTTGGTGGTCTGTGGACATGAGCTTTACGCTGACTTTATTGTCCACGACATCATCAACTATGATGCCGTTCTTGGAATGGATTGGCTTGCGAGCTTCTATGCTACGATTGAATTTCGGAGGAAGAAGGTGGTGTTCGAGATCCCCGGACATCCGGTGTTTGAGTTCAGTCGTGGTAGCAGTTCGCTTGGCCCTGTCAGGTTTCGGGCCAGACCGGTGGAGATTGTTGATATGCAGATGGAGAAGGATAGACCAGCTGTGTAGTGCCCTAGGAAGCCACTGCACATGTACTAGAGGGGGGGTGAATAATACTTTTAAATAATAAGGAGTGTTATTCCTAATTATCGTGCAATTAACAAACAACGATGCGGAATAACTACAATCAAGAAATAATGCAAAATGCAAACACAATGGTTTAATGGGTTCGGATCCACCCAAGTCTCCCCGACTTGTTCCCGGTGATCCTACGTCCCAACCACCCGGATCCCATCCGGATACTTGAGTTAGAAACCCTAACTCAAGATTTCCAATATGAACACTTGCGAAAACCTCACAAGCGCAATCGACCTACAATCGATGACCGTGACTCCCACAACCCGGGATCACGCAAAACCTCTCACAACTGAGAGTATACAATTCAAATATAACTGAAATGAAATGCTTACCAACAAAATACCTATGCCTTGAGATTTCTTACCAAATTAGGGCAAAGAGGATTTTGATGGAGGAAGAGTCACCAAACCCTAGCTTCAAGAAGATGACCAGCAATGGAAGCCTAGGGATGAGATGGATGACCTAGAAACAAGCCCTTGGCTTGGAAGGGTCACAACCAATGAATCTCTCTTGAGGAATGAGATTGAGGGAGAGATTCTTGAGAATGGGAGAGCTTGAAGATGAGAGTTGAAAGCTTCTCTTTGAATCAATAGAACTCTGGAAATAGCAGCCTCGGATCCTATGAAATAACCCCTCCAGGTATTTAAAGGATCAAGGGAAAAGGGAGAGAGAAACGTCGCTTTCAAAACTCCAACGGATCTAAATCTGAAGCAGACTAGTCGGTCTAAGAAGGATCACTGACAGACTAGTTCATCAACTAGTCGGTCGGTGATTCAACATGGACCGACTAACAGCTCGACAACCAAAAGAGTGATTTCCAGGCAACATGAACTAGTCGGTCTAAGAAGACTTACCGACCGACTAGTTTCACAACTAGTCGGTCGGTGAATGATCTTTGACCGACTAACGTCGAAATAGAATAGGTTGACTTCAAGATGACTTAGTTGGTTTAAGAACAAATGCTGACCGACTAGTTTCTCAACTAGTCGGTCGGTAAACGTTCTTTGACCGACTAACTCGAAACAGTAGCTCATGCTGAAAAAGACTGAACACAACTAGTCGGTCTAAGAAGGATTGCTGACCGACTAAATCGTCATCTAGTCGGTCGGTGACCCTTCGTTGACCGACTAATTGTAGTCAGAGAAAGAGCTGAATTAGAGAAGGCAAACTAGTCGGTTCAAGTAGAGTTGCCGACCGACTAAATCGTCATCTAGTCGGTTGGTGACCCTTCATGAACCAACTAACATGCACTCGAAGCCGAGGGAAAGAGCGATAGGCTTCAAGAAAGTTTCTAATGACTTCTATGATAATCCTAGCTCTAAGATATGAGCGAAATGAAGGTTATAAGGTAAGTCCTACTCAAGGCTTAACATTCTAATCTATGAAGCTAGAAGACTATAAAATAAACCTTACGAGCCATCTTCAAAGCTTCAATCTTCATTCCTCTTGACTTCAATATTGCTCCTTGAGCTTCAACGAAGCTCCAGGCACACGATCACGCGTATTGAGAAGTCTTGAGATGTCGCTTTTGATGTACGTGGTATTTTGGCGATGATCTCCATAACTGCGCTCACAAATTGTTAGTTCACGAATTATTTATGTTTGCTCATCATCCAAAACCAAATCCGGGGAGTCCAATACTCAACAAGCTGTGGTACGTGAATTCGACGACGTCTTCCACGAGGAGATGTCTGGACTGCCGTTTGATCGAGCTCTCGAGTTTTCGATCGATCTTGTTCCGGGAGCGCAGCCTATTTCGAAGGCGCTGTATCGGATGGCTCCAGTAGAGTTGGAGGAGTTGCGTAGGCAGCTGGATGAGCTTCTACAGAAGGGTTACATTAATCCTAGCGTGTCTCCATGGGGAGCACCGGTGTTGCTGGTGAAGAAGAAGGATGGTTCGCGTCGCATGTGTGTGGATTACCGGGAGCTGAATGCTGTGACTATCAAGAATAAATATCCCTTGTCCCGTATAGATGACATCTTTGATCAACTCGAAGGATCGAGGGTGTTCTCTAAGTTGGATTTGAGGAGTGGTTACCATCAGCTTAAAGTGAAGAAGGACGACATCCCGAAGACAGCATTCAGGACGAAGTATGGTCACTACGAGTTCGTGGTTATGCCTTTCGGTGTAACCAATGCACCCGCAGTCTTTATGAACCTGATGAATTTGGTTTTCTACGACTTTCTAGACAAGTTTGTTGTTATCTTTATTGACGACATTCTGATCTATTCAAAGTCGGAGGAAGAGCATGCATCGCACTTGAGGACAATGTTGGAGATCTTGAGGAAGCATCGTTTGTATGCTAAGTATTCCAAGTGCGAGTTTTGGCTGGATAGAGTTGCTTTTCTCGGGCATGTGGTGTCTGGTGATGGAATTTCTGTGGATCCCGAGAAGATTTTGGCTATCAGAGAGTGGCCTGTTCCACAGTCAGCGTCTGAGATCCGGAGTTTCCTTGGACTTGCAGGATATTATCGACGTTTCATTAAGGACTTTTCCCGGATTGCTGAGCCAATGACCAGACTGACGCGGAAGGATGTACCATATGTTTGGTCTGACGATTGTGAGAAGGCTTTTGGTATTCTGAAGGAGAGATTGACGACTGCCCCTGTACTTGTTGTGCCTGATCGGAGTGGAGGATTCGAGATCTTTTGCGATGCTTCTGGCAAAGGTCTTGGATGTATGTTGCATCAGCATGGGCCTGTGGTTGTGTATGCTTCTCGTCAGCTTAAGGCTCATGAGAAGAATTACCCGACACATGATTTGGAGTTGGCCGCTGTCGTGTTTGCGCTCAAGATTTGGAGGCACTTCCTGCTGAGTGAGAAGGTGAAGATCTTCACTGATCACAAAAGCTTGAAGTACATCTTTACACAGAAGGAGCTCAACATGAGACAACGTCGATGGTTGGAGCTCATGGCGGACTACGAGATTGACTTGCAGTATCACCCCGGCAAGGTGAATGTGGTTCCGGATGCGCTGAGCAGACTTCCAGCGGTAATGATGTTGACTTCACAGTGGAGATTGCAGCAGGATTTTTGCGAGACTGGTATCGAGATTATTCTTCCTGGAGAGACTTCTTCGTTGATGAGTATGCAGATACAGTCGACGATCGTGGATAGGATCAAGGCTGGACAGGCTGGAGATGCTAAGCTGGTGAAGATTCGGGAGCAGGTGGAAGCCGGTCTGCGGACTGACTTTTTGATTCACGAGGATGGTTCGTTGAGATTTGGAGCCAGGTTGTGTGTGCCAGCTGGATACATCAGAGAGGAATTATTGGTGGAGGCACACAGTTCGCCGTATTCTGTGCATCCTGGTGGCACCAAGATGTACAAGGATCTCCGTTTGAACTTTTGGTGGCATGGTATGAAGAGGAGTGTGGCTCGGAGTGTAGCCAAGTGTTTGGTTTGCCAACAAGTAAAGGCGGAGCATCAGTGTACGGCAGGGTTGCTACAACCGCTATCGATTCCGGAGTGGAAGTGGCAACACATCACTATGGATTTCGTGACTGGACTACCTCGGAGTCTGAAGCAGAATGACACAATTTGGGTGATCGTAGACCGATTGACCAAATCCGCGCACTTTATTCCCTTCCGAGTAGGACAGTCTACTGAGACGCTAGTGAGGAGATATATGGAGGTAAATTCTTTTACTCTCCGTTTTACTTCCTTTCCTAGTTTAGATAGTGATGTAACGTGAATCGTGCAGGAGATCGTACGACTTCACGGAGTCCCCGTGAGTATCGTGTCGGACAGAGACACGAGGTTCACATCTCAGTTTTGGCAGATTTTGCAGAAGAGCCTGGGTACGAGTCTGAGTTTCAGCACGGCGTACCACCCGCAGACAGATGGCCAGTCTGAGAGGACGATTCAGATTTTGGAGGACATGCTGAGAGCATGCATGTTGGACTTCAAGGGATCTTGGGAGGATCACCTCCATCACGTTGAGTTTGCCTACAATAACAGCTACCAGGCGAGTATTGGAATGGCGCCTTTCGCCGCGCTATATGGAAAGAAATGTCGATCGCCACTGAGCTGGGATGACATTGGAGATCGGGAGCTGTTAGGACCGGAGATGATCGTGGAGGCCGTGGATGTTGTGAGGAACATCTGGGAGAAGCTGAGGATTGTGCAGGACCGTTTCAAGCATTGGGCCGATGCCAAACGGAGGCCTTTGGAGTTTCAGCCTGGCGATCATGTCTTTCTGAAGATTTCTCCGAACTGCGGAGTTATTCGATTCGGGAAGATAGGCAAGCTGAGTCTGAGGTATATTGGGCCGTTTGATGTCCTGGAGAGAGTTGGAGCTGTGGCTTATCGCTTGGCGTTGCCACCGTCGCTGGTGGAAGTTCACGACGTATTTCATGTATCCCAGTTACGCCGATACGTTAGTGATCCATCCCACGCTGTGGATTTCTCGGATATTACGGTTCGTCCGGATCTGTCTTATGATCAGCAGCCAGTTGAGATTCTGGATCGTCGACAGAAGCAGCTGAGGAATAAGACCGTCGACTTGGTTCGAGTGCAGTGGCGTCACGGTTCCCCTGGTGAGTCCACCTGGGAGCATGAAGATGAGATGAGAGAGCGTTTCCCGCACCTTTTCCCGAGCAGTGCTTGATGTTGATTCCGAGGACGGAATCATTTCTAAGGTGGGGAGGATGTAACGACCACTTTTCGTCGTACTTTGTTCGTGCACGTGCTTTTGGCCGTGCACGTGTTTATTTTAGACCATGAATGCTTGCGAACACTTTTGTGCGATATGCCGTTGTGAACGTCTCTGAGAGTATTAAATAGTGGCACTAATTTGGAACGACATTTCTCGAGTCGTTTTCCCACAATTTAATCTTATTCGATGAGACGTTGCGATTTTCACTTTTGACGGGAGACGTTTCTATTTTTAGTTTCGTTGTCCGACGTCGAAATTGAGATCCGTCTTGTTAGTTAGCTCACTTTCGTCGTCACGATCACCACGATATTTATTTTATAATTTTTGGAGTTTATTTGACCACTTTTATATTTTTAGCAAGGTTTAAAATATTTTTAAAAGTTAGGTTTTAAATTATTTTCGGCCCAACAAAATTTTATTACGTTTTAAATACTTCCAAATATTTTTGAGCCAAACCTCAGCTCATTTGGATCGCAGCAAATCCTTGTGTGAGTTGGAGAGGGTGAGATTTGAATTTTAAATTATTTTAAACTCCTAATCCCATTAGGATTAGCTCTAGACCAAGTCAAACCATCTACACTATATAAACAACCTTTAGGAAGACCTATTTTCGCAAGAAAATAACCCTAGCCGCTTCCAAAACTCAAATTTGACGTTGCGACGAATCGTCGCAACGTTGCGACGAACTTCCCCCGCACGACCGACGAAACAGGCCGATTTCTCCCGCTCCGACCGCTAGCCGCCCCCGCACCAAGCCTCGCCCGCATCGCTGCACATCCGCCCGCTCCGTTCGCCCGCACCGACCGAGAGAAGCTCTCGGTCTGACCGAGAGCTTGGCCCGCTGTCGCCCGCATCCCCGCACCGCACCAACCCCCGCACCAACCCCCGCACCGACCCGCTCTGTCGCCCCGCATCCGCTCGTGTCAGACCGAGCGGATCGCCCGCACCGACCGACGTTGCAACGTTGCGACGTTGCAACGTTGCAACCCCCGCATCCAAGGCGCCTGACCGGTGCTGTCCCCCGCACCGACCGACAGATCTCTCCGCACCAAGCCCCCGCCCGCACCACTGCAGCCCGCTGCGCTGCAAGCCTCGCACCAAGCGTGTCCGACCGAGAGAATCCCACGCATCGAGGCTGTACGACCGAGAGCCATTCGTCGCAACCCCGCACCCGTCGCATCACTTGCCACCGTGGGCCCCCCAAGTTCTCCAGAGGTATTGTGGGTCCCCCATAGGTCCCTAGGACTACTGTGGGCCCCACCTAGGTGCTTGCTCTTTGAGGAATTGTCGCGTACGACGTTGCGACACGTCGTAGCCTGTCGCACGTGCTAGCTTTGGAATCTGGAATCGTTGCTCCAGTTGATTGCTCTGAACTTTCCAGCGAGGAATCTAATTGTAATCTAGACTTGGAGCGCGTTCTTTTATTCCAACCCCTGGCGTCGCTACCCGACGCCAGTGTAGCTTTCGCGTCGTGTTAAGGTAACGCTTTGCACCCCTAGGACCCCCAACCCAATGCATGCTAATCAAGACTAAAATCAGTATTTTTAAAAGTATTTTAAATGTTTTAACACTCACTAATCAAGATTAATAAAACGGATGTAGGCCGGTGGACTTGTGCACATCGGAATTGTGATTTTGGACTCGTTGAACGGTGTGCTCAGACGTGATACTTACAGGCAAGTGAAACTTGGCAACTCTTGTGTAGGGCCATGTTTTTAGGCCACTTCCTTGCTTTTAGTGTAAAAGAGACTAGTCAGTGAAATGATAGCTGGCTAGATGCCTACTTGATCTAGTTTGACAACGAAACTAGATCCGTCACCTAAATTGATCTAGCTTGACAACGAAGCAGATCCAACTCCTTAAACTTATTGATCATGCATACTAAACTGTCACGTTTACTTTTCTTACCTGTACGCTTTACTACCTACCATGTCATGTCATCCATGCATTTAATGTCGCATTCGTAGCACACGCTACAATACTTGTACTTGTACTTCCTTGTCTGGCTAGGTGCACCCCTATGCCATCGTGATAAGACACTTCCTGGTTCGTGTTCCAGAAGATGGGTGTCAGTCCATATACACGTGGAGGGGTAGGGATAAGCGATCACCTGAGCTTAGGAGTTGGCCTGCGCAGCCACTCTAGCCAGAAGGCGTAATCTCTGTGCACGAGGTGCTTACTTTACTTGTCTTGTACCAGTGAGTGTTTATTGTAAAACTTGACATCCATGCCATGCTCGTACTTTACTTTACCTTACCTGTTGCACTCATACTTTAACTGCCATGTCTTTGCATCATGCTAGAACTGCTAGGTTGCTTTACTTTTACCTACTTTCAGTTTCCTTGCACAAGTCTCTTGTAGACTTGCTGACCTGTGCCCCTTGCTCTTTTGGGTGTCACATGTTAGACCCTGAGCCAGAGACAGTTGTTGAGGACGAGGTGTTTGCTGACGCTAAGCCTGAGCCTACTTTCGTCGAGGAGTTCGTGGACACCGGAGACCAGTCTTAGAGACTGTTGAGTTACTTTGCTGTAGGTTGCTGTTAGTTGTCGGTGCTTGCACCATTTACTTGTTTTTCGTACTTTGTACTTTTGTTGGCCATGCTGGGGCCTCTTTTAGACTCTTTTATTTTGAGCCTGGTGGCTTTTCTGCATTGTTGAAATTTATTGCTATGGATATTCTGAGATTTATTCTTTGTCTCATTACCTTATTATCATCTTTGTTTCGTTTCGCGTTGCAAGGACCTGCAGTTTAAAGTGATTGACGCTTATCGGACTTGCGGCTTTGTAGCTTCAAGTCTGAGCGGACCTTCTCACGCTTCACCTCCACGTTTTTGGGAAGCGGGGCGTGACATGATGCGTATGATTATTATTTATTTTGAAATTAACGTGTTATTACTGCAGGGGGAGTAAGTAAATTTCATTTGAATCATTATTTATTATTATTATTTATGTTGGTTTGTCATCACCAAAAAGGGGGAGAATGTTGAGTATTGATTCCCCGGATTTGGTTTTGATGATGAACAAACATAAATATCGTGAACTAACTCTTTGTGAGCGCAGTTATGGAGATCGTTGCCAAACTTCTATGAACATCAAAAGCGACGTCTCGAGACTTCTCAAAGCGCGTGATCGTATGCTTGAAGCTTCGTTGAAGCTCAAGGACCATTATTGAAGTCAAGAGATACGAATCGAAGCATTTGAAGATGGTTCGTCAAGTTTTATTTATAGTCTTCTAGCTTCGTTTCGTAGAATGTTAAGCCTTGAGTAGGTCTTACATTTTAATCTTCATAACGATCATATCTTAGAGCTAGGATCTTATTAAAAGCCAATACAAACTTTCCCGAAGCTTCGCGCTTCATTTCACGGTTTTTGTGCATGTTAGTTGGTTCAAGAAGAAGAACCAACCGACTAGATGGCAATCTAGTCGGTCGGCAATGATTCTTGAACCGACTAGAATGCCTTGTTCAATTTCAGCTTAGTTACTGTATACAGTTAGTCGGTCCAAGAAGGTTCACCGACCGACTAGTTGTGAAACTAGTCGGTTAGGAATCCTTCTTAGAACGACTAGTTGAGCTTCCATTTTTGAGCATAACTTACTGTTTATAGTTAGTCGGTCAAAGCACAACGACCGACCGACTAGTTGAGAAACTAGTCGGTTGGAAGTTGTTCTTAAACCGACTAGCTGTCTTTGTATTCAGATTATTCTATTTCTTCTGTTAGTCGGTCAAAGAACACTCACCGACCGACTAGTTGTGAAACTAGTCGGTTGGCAAGTCTTCTTAGACAGACTAGTTCTTTAAGTCTGAACTTTCATCTTTTGGCTGTTCTTCAGTTAGTCGGTTCATGTTGAATCACCGACTGTAACGACTGCTTTTCATGAGTCTGGATTTTTAATATTATATAATATATGTTTTGATGGATTTTTCTCCTCTTGTGTGGTTTTTGTCTCCGTAGATTTCTTTTTCGATCGATTCGTCGTATTTTCTCGCTTCTTCCTTAGGATTGTCGATTTCGAAGTATGTCACTCGTGACGGACTTCATAACGGTCATATCTAACTGTTAGATCAAGCCTAGGAGTCTTAGGAATCGATCCCGGGGCCTCGCGCTCCGTATCGGTACTTTTCTGTGCTCATTAGCCGGTGTAAGAAGGGCCACCGACCGACTAGATGACGATCCAGTCGGTCGGCAATCCTTCTTGGACCGACTAGTTAGCTTTCTAAATTTCTCAGGAGTTACTGTTTATCGTTAGTCGGTCTAAGAACGTTGGTTGACCGACTAGGTTGCAAACTAGTCGGTCAGCAATGCTTCTTGAACCGACTAACTCATCAAATTATTTTTGTATCAGCTACTGTTTACTCTTAGTCGGTCTAAGAACGTTCATCGACCGACTAGATGTTAAACTAGTCGGTCAGTACTTGTTCATGGACCGACTAACTCTAAATCCTATTTTCGTTCAGGAGTTACTGTTTACACTTAGTCGGTCTGCGTTGGTCGACCGACCGACTAGTTGCCAAACTAGTCGGTCAGTGGTTGTTCTTTGACCGACTAACCAGTGCTAAAACCCTAATTTCTGGGCAGCCGCCAGCCCAACCTATAAATACCCCTCCCAAACGACTTCTTCTTCTCCAACACGACCCAAAACCCTAAAAACTTCCCTCTTCAGCCCCCATCTTCCTCCAAGCTCCATTTCTCCATTCCAAGCCCTAAATCCATCATCCAATCCATCCATCTACTCTATCTACCCCTCATCTTCCCCAAATCTCCATCAAAACCCATCAAAATCCCCAAATCCCCCAAAACCCTAGTTTCCCCAAACTTCTCCAATCTTTTCCAGATCTGATCCTAGGGTTCCCCGGAGTGTTTCTTCCGCTTCCTCTCGGTAAGAAATCGTTCTACCGTTGTTTTCATAACTTATTTATAATTTTTGTGAAACCCTAATTAATTTCATGTGTTTGATGTTTGTCTCCCCTAAAACAGCGATTTCCCCCGTAGATAGCATCCGTGTGACGAAGTGATCGTCAATCCCCGGTGCTAGGCAAGTGAAACTTGCCACTTAGGGTTTAGGCCATGTTTTAGGCCATTTGCTAGTTGTAGACGTAAAAGAGGCTAGGCGACGAAATGATACTCGCCTAGGCGCAAATTGGGGAACTAGCTTGACAACGAAGCTAGTTCCGACTTTTAGCATGTTGCACAATTAACATGTCATGTTTACTTTCAATTAACGGTACGCAAATATGTTCATGTCATTGCATTTCGCCTGTCACGTTTAATTTAATTAACTGTACGCAAATAAATTGTCATGACCTCGCATTCTTTAGGTATTGCTGTGATTGCGTAGCTTCGCTACAATGTTGTGTTCCTGGCTCGTGTTCCAGAAGCGGGCCATGTGTTGGTTGATAGCCAATGCCCGAATTGCGTGTTCCGGCTAGGTGTTCCCTACGCCATACTTGTGTTCCCTACGCCATACTTGTGTTCCTGGCTCGTGACCAGAAGCGAGCATAATGAGTTGGAAACCCCAACGCTCGATGTAATGAATTGTGAACTAAGAATGCGAGCTCAATGTGCGGGACAACCCTAGGCTCACTAGATGAGCTCAATGTGCAGGGACCCCAGGCTCCATATCGTGTGGGTTTTGAGTAGTGTCTAGTGCCGATCGGTCTGAAATGCTATGCCATTCAGCGAATGGCCTAAACACCTACAAAATGTGAATTGATTGAATTGATAGTAGCTTGGCTACTCTTGTCTTGTCCCGATAAATTGTTCCCTTGTACAAATTGTCTTGCCATGATTTAATTGTGCATTCATGTTATAACTGCCATGTCATGCATACTAAACTGCTAGGTTGCTAGATGCCTCACTTTCAGTTTCCTTGCCCAAGTCTTTTTAGACTTGCTGACATGTGCCCCTTTACTCTTTTGGGTGACACATGTTAGATCCTGAGCCCGAGTACCTCGTTTAGGACGAGGTGTTTGCTGACGCCGAGCCCGAGCCCGTGTTTGACGGGGAGTGCGTGGACACTGGGGACCAGTCCTAGTGTCTTCGTGTGTTTTGCTTTTGTTAGACAGTTGTTTGTTATCGGTGCGTAGCACCTATACTTTGTTATGTCGTATTCTTTTGTTGGCCTTGTTCTGGGCCTTGGACTCTTTTCTTTTAGCCTGGTGGCTTTTCTGGATGTTGGACTTATTGTTGATGTTGGACAATTTGTGAGATGTGGAATTTTATTTCAGTCTCTCCTTGTGTTATTATTGTTATTCTGTTGTGGTTACAGGGACCTGTTTATGTATTTGTGGACGCTTATCGGGTTTGGGGCTTCACAGCTCCACTCTCGTGCGGACCTTTTCACGTCTCGCCTCCATTTTAGGGAAGCGGGTCGTGACAGGTTTTAGTGGTGGCCCATGCAGGTCCCTCTGTAACTGCGATCTTTGGAATAGTGATAATAATGTTAGAATGTCCAACAAACTAAGTTCGACGTCCGAGTCATAAGCTATGAGTCTAATCTGATTCGTTCTCTGTGTCATTAGATGGCAGGAAGGCGTTTCACCCGTGGTGGGGGTAGTGGTGCGCTCCCTCATGATGAGGAGCCTGAGCGGGAACCCACCAGCGGTGAGATGATGCGGATGATGTTGCAGATGATGCAAGTGCAGCGTGGCGTGCTTTTGCAAGTCCAGAATGCTCCACTTGCTCGAGCTGCCCGGGCTCTTCCGGATGTCCCTCGCTCTGAGCCAGGAGCGAAGCAATTTCGGGAGCTGGGTCCCGCATATTTTGATGGTTCTGAGGGTCCTCTGGCTGCCGATGAGTGGATTCGGAACGTCGAGGACAATCTGAAGATGGCCAAGATCACCCCGGCTGGATGGGTTGATTTGGCGAAGAGGCAGCTGAAGGATAACGCCAGGAATTGGTGGGATGCGGAGGAGAAGTTGTTGGTGGAGCCGATTGCTTGGGCTACCTTCAAGGCCAGATTTGAGGGTGAGTTCTTCCCGAAGGCTGCCAAGGAGGAGATGCTGCAGCGTTTTATTGACTTGAAGCAGGGGAACTCGTCGGTGGACATGTACCACCAGGAGTTCATGAGGCTGAGTCGGTTTGCACCGAAGATGGTGCAGGACAGTGAGGAGAAAGCTCAGAGGTTCCTGCAGGGGCTTGCTTCGGAGCTCCAGAGTTTTGTGACCTCTTCTGACTGGGAATCTTATCAGAAGGTTCTGGTAGCAGCTAGGAGGCAGGAGCTGCTCGTGAACCAGAGGAAGGGGTCTGTTGTTGGTGCTGGGAAGAGGCCTGTGGAGCAGGCGAGAGCTGTGGTTAGACCTGGATTCAGGCCTAATCAGTCTGCTCAGTTTAAGAGGCCAGGAGGGCCGATTCCGAAGTTTTGCCATTTCTGCGGCAGGCCTGGCCACGTCAAGGATCAGTGTCGGAAGTTTCTGGGCCAGTGTTTGATTTGCGGTGATGCTTCTCATGTCGCGAAGGATTGTCGGCATGCGGATCCGCTGCGGAGGGCTCCTGTTGCAGCTCAGCCGTTGCAGCAGCGAGCGCCTGTTCCTACTGGACGTGGAGCAGCTCTTGTTCCGCAGAGGCGGGCTTTTCGGCAGGCTGTTCCGCCGAGGAGGCAGGCTTTTTTGATGACCGCTGCGGAGAGCGAGGCTGTGGATGAGGTTATCGCAGGTAATCCTCAATCTAGCTGTCATTTTCCGAGCTGGTTTTGATTGTTTAATTGTGTTGTTTGCTTGAACATGGTTGTTTGCTAGAATAGGGTTTGATTGTTAATTGCTTGATTAGGTGTGATTTTGGTTTGCACATTTCCTGCACGAGTCCTCTTTGACTCTGGTGCATCGATGTGCATTATTTCTCGGAGCTTCGTGGAGAGGCATTCCTTGTCGACATCCCCTCTTACCAAGAGTTGGAATATCGTCACAGGGAATGGTGTGGTCTCGGTGCATCGTGGTTGCAATTCTTGCTCGTTGGTGGTCTGTGGACATGAGCTTTTTGCGGATTTCATTGTCCACGACATCATCAACTATGATGCAGTTCTTGGGATGGATTGGCTGGCGAGCTTCTATGCTACGATCGACTGCAGGAGGAAGAAGGTGGTGTTCGAGATTCCCGGACATCCAGTGTTTGAGTTCAGTCGTGGTAGCAGTTCGCTTGGTCCTGTCAGATTTCGGGCCAGGCCGGTGGAGGCTGTGGCTATGCAGATGGAGCTGGAGTGGCCAGCTGTGGTGCGTGATTTTGGCGACGTCTTCCCCGAGGAGATGTCTGGTTTGCCGCCTGATCGAGCTTTGGAATTTTCTATCGATCTTGTTCTAGGTGCGCAGCCGATTTCGAAGGCGCCGTATCGTATGGCACCTGCAGAGTTGGAAGAGTTGCGGAAGCAGTTGGATGAGCTGTTGCAGAAGGGTTATATTAATCCTAGTGTGTCTCCGTGGGGAGCACCGGTGTTGTTGGTTAAGAAGAAGGATGGTTCGCGTCGCATGTGCGTGGACTATCGGGAGTTGAATGCGGTGACCATTAAGAATAAATACCCGTTGCCTCGCATCGATGATATTTTTGATCAGCTCGGAGGTTCGAGTGTGTTTTCTAAATTGGATTTAAGGAGTGGTTACCATCAGTTGAAGGTGAAGAAGGGAGATGTTCCGAAGACAGCGTTCAGGACGAAGTATGGACACTATGAGTTCGTGGTTATGCCTTTCGGCGTAACTAACACGCCCGCAGTTTTCATGAATCTGATGAACCTGATTTTCTACGACTTTTTGGATAAGTTTGTCGTTATCTTTATTGACGACATCCTGATCTATTCGAAGTCGGAGGAAGAGCATGCCTCGCACTTAAGGATGGTGTTGGAGATTTTGAGGAAGCATCGGTTGTATGCTAAGTTTTCGAAGTGCGAGTTTTGGCTGGATAGGGTTGCTTTTCTCGGGCATGTGGTGACTGGAGATGGTATTTCAGTGGATCCCGAGAAGATTCGGGCCATCAGGGAGTGGCCTGTTCCGTCGTCTGCGTCTGAGATTCGGAGTTTTCTTGGACTTGCTGGTTATTATCGGCGATTCATTAAGGACTTTTCTCGTATTGTTGAGCCGATGACCAGGTTGACGCGGAAGGATGTTGCTTATGTTTGGTCGGGTGATTGTGAGAGTGCTTTTGGTGTTCTGAAGGAGAGGTTGACGAGTGCCCCTATTCTTGTTGTGCCTGATCGCAGCGGTGGATTTGAGATCTTTTGCGATGCTTCTGGCAAGGGTCTCGGTTGTGTGTTGCATCAGCACGGGCACGTTGTGGCGTATGCGTCTCGTCAGCTTAAGGTTCATGAGAAGAATTATCCGACGCATGATTTGGAGTTGGCTGCCGTTGTGTTTGCTCTTAAGATTTGGAGGCACTTCTTGCTGAGTGAGAAAGTGAAGATTTTCACCGATCACAAAAGCTTGAAGTACATTTTCACTCAGAAGGAGCTTAACATGCGACAGCGTCGATGGTTGGAGCTTATGGCGGATTATGATATTGATTTGCAGTTTCACCCTGGCAAGGTGAATGTGGTTCCAGATGCTTTGAGTAGGCTTCCGGTGGTGATGATTTTGACCTCGCAGTGGAGATTGCAGCAGGATTTTTGCGAGTCTGGCATGGAGATTGTTCTTCCTGGAGAGGCTTCCTCGTTGATGTACATGCAGGTACAGTCGACGATCGTGGATCGGATTAAGGCTGGCCAGGCTGAGGATCCGAAGCTGGTGAGGATTCGGGAGCAGGTGGAAGCCGGTCTGCGGACTGACTTTTTGATTCATGAGGATGGCTCACTGAGGTTTGGAGCCAGGTTGTGTGTGCCTGCTGGGGATATCAGAGAGGAGATGATGGTGGAGGCACACAGTTCGCCGTATTCTGTGCATCCTGGTGGCACCAAGATGTACCAGGATCTTCGTCTGAATTATTGGTGGCATGGTATGAAGAGGAGCGTGGCTCGGAGTGTAGCCAAGTGCTTGGTTTGCCAGCAAGTGAAGGCGGAGCATCAGCGTTCGGCCGGGTTGCTACAACCGCTTCCGATTCCGGAGTGGAAGTGGCAGCACATCACTATGGATTTCGTGACTGGACTACCTCGGAGTCCGAAGCAGAATGACGTGATTTGGGTGATCGTAGATCGATTGACCAAATCTGCGCACTTTATTCCATTCCGAGTGGGACAGTCCACTGAGGCACTAGCAAGGAGATATATGGAGGTAAAATTCTTTTTACTCTCCGTTTTATTTCCTTTTCCTAGTTTGGATAGTGATGTATAGTGAATCATGCAGGAGGTTGTGCGACTTCATGGAGTCCCCGTGAGTATCGTGTCTGACAGAGACACGAGGTTCACATCTCAGTTCTGGCAGAGTTTGCAGAAGAGCTTGGGTACGTGTCTGAGTTTCAGCACGGCGTACCATCCGCAGACGGATGGCCAGTCCGAGAGGACGATTCAGATTTTGGAAGACATGCTGAGGGCGTGCATGTTGGATTTCAAGGGTTCGTGGGAGGATCATCTACATCTGGTAGAGTTTTCCTACAACAACAGCTTCCAGGCGAGTATTGGCATGGCGCCTTTCGCCGCTCTTTATGGGAGGAAATGTCGATCGCCATTGAGTTGGGATGACGTTGGTGATCGGGAGTTGTTGGGACCTGAGATGATCGTGGAGGCCGTGGAGATCGTCAGGAATATTCGGGAGAGGTTGATAATTGCTCAGGACCGTTTTAAGCATTGGGCGGATGCTAAATGTCGTCCTTTGGAGTTTCAGCCGGGCGACCATGTGTTCTTGAAGATTTCCCCGAATCGTGGTGTGATTCGTTTTGGGAAGCGTGGGAAGTTGAGCCCGCGATACATTGGACCGTTTGACGTTTTGGAGAGGGTTGGCGAGGTAGCTTATCGCTTGGCCTTGCCGCCATCTTTGGAAGGAGTTCACAATGTTTTCCATGTGTCGCAGCTTCGTCGATACATTAGCGATCCGTCTCATGCGGTGGATTTTTCGGAGATTACCGTTCGCCCCGATATGACGTATGACCAGCATCCAGTGCAGATTTTGGACAGGCGTCAGAAATCGCTTCGGAACAAGATTGTCAATCTTGTGAGGGTGATGTGGCGACACGGTTCACCTGGGGAGTCTACTTGGGAGAATGAGGATGAGATGCGAGAGCGTTTCCCACTTTTGTTTCCGGACTCGTGAGTTTTTGGAAATTCCGAGGACGGAATTTTTCTTAAGTTGGGGAGGATGTAACGACTGCTTTTCATGAGTCTTGATTTTTAATATTATATAATATATGTTTTGATGGATTTTTCTCCTCTTGTGTGGTTTTTGTCTCCGTAGATTTCATTTTCGATCGATTCGTCGTATTTTCTCGCTTCTTCCTTAGGATTGTCGATTTCGAAGTATGTCACTCGTGACGGACTTCATAACGGTCATATCTAACTGTTAGATCAAGCCTAGGAGTCTTAGGAATCGATCCCGGGGCCTCGCGCTCCGTATCGGTACTTTTCTGTGCTCATTAGCCGGTGTAAGAAGGGCCACCGACCGACTAGATGACGATCCAGTCGGTCGGCAATCCTTCTTGGACCGACTAGTTAGCTTTCTAAATTTCTCAGGAGTTACTGTTTATCGTTAGTCGGTCTAAGAACGTTGGTTGACCGACTAGGTTGCAAACTAGTCGGTCAGCAATGCTTCTTGAACCGACTAACTCATCAAATTATTTTTGTATCGGCTACTGTTTACTCTTAGTCGGTCTAAGAACGTTCATCGACCGACTAGATGTTAAACTAGTCGGTCAGTACTTGTTCATGGACCGACTAACTCTAAATCCTATTTTCGTTCAGGAGTTACTGTTTACACTTAGTCGGTCTGCGTTGGTCGACCGACCGACTAGTTGCCAAACTAGTCGGTCAGTGGTTGTTCTTTGACCGACTAACCAGTGCTAAAACCCTAATTTCTGGGCAGCCGCCAGCCCAACATATAAATACCCCTCCCAAACGACTTCTTCTTCTCCAACACGACCCAAAACCCTAAAAACTTCCCTCTTCAGCCCCCATCTTCCTCCAAGCTCCATTTCTCCATTCCAAGCCATAAATCCATCATCCAATCCATCCATCTACTCTATCTACCCCTCATCTTCCCCAAATCTCCATCAAAACCCATCAAAATCCCCAAATCCCCCAAAACCCTAGTTTCCCCAAACTTCTCCAATCTTTTCCAGATCTGATCCTAGGGTTCCCCGGAGTGTTTCTTCCGCTTCCTCTCGGTAAGAAATCGTTCTACCGTTGTTTTCATAACTTATTTATAATTTTTGTGAAACCCTAATTAATTTCATGTGTTTGATGTTTGTCTCCCCCAAAACAGCGATTTCCCCCGTAGATAGCATCCGTGTGACGAAGTGATCGTCAATCCCCGGTGCTAGGCAAGTGAAACTTGCCACTTAGGGTTTAGGCCATGTTTTAGGCCATTTGCTAGTTGTAGGCGTAAAAGAGGCTAGGCGACGAAATGATACTCGCCTAGGCACAAATTGGGGAACTAGCTTGACAACGAAGCTAGTTCCGACTTTTAGCATGTTGCACAATTAACATGTCATGTTTACTTTCAATTAACGGTACGCAAATATGTTCATGTCATTGCATTTCGCCTGTCACGTTTAATTTAATTAACTGTACGCAAATAAATTGTCATGACCTCGCATTCTTTAGGTATTGCTGTGATTGCGTAGCTTCGCTACAATGTTGTGTTCCTGGCGCGTGTTCCAGAAGCGGGCCATGTGTTGGTTGATAGCCAATGCCCGAATTGCGTGTTCCGGCTAGGTGTTCCCTACGCCATACTTGTGTTCCTGGCTCGTGACCAGAAGCGAGCATAATGAGTTGGAAACCCCAACGCTCGATGTAATGAATTGTGAACTAAGAATGCGAGCTCAATGTGCGGGGCAACCCTAGGCTCACTAGATGAGCTCAATGTGCAGGGACCCCAGGCTCCATATCGTGTGGGTTTTGAGTAGTGTCTAGTGCCGATCGGTCTGAAATGCTATGCCATTCAGCGAATGGCCTAAACACCTACAAAATGTGAATTGATTGAATTGATAGTAGCTTGGCTACTCTTGTCTTGTCCCGATAAATTGTTCCCTTGTACAAATTGTCTTGCCATGATTTAATTGTGCATTCATGTTATAACTGCCATGTCATGCATACTAAACTGCTAGGTTGCTAGATGCCTCACTTTCAGTTTCATTGCCCAAGTCTTTTTAGACTTGCTGACATGTGCCCCTTTACTCTTTTGGGTGACACATGTTAGATCCTGAGCCCGAGTACCTCGTTGAGGACGAGGTGTTTGCTGACGCCGAGCCCAAGCCCGTGTTTGACGGGGAGTGCGTGGACACTGGGGACCAGTCTTAGTGTCTTCGTGTGTTTTGCTTTTGTTAGACAGTTGTTTGTTATCGGTGCGTAGCACCTATACTTTGTTATGTCGTATTCTTTTGTTGGCCTTGTTCTGGGCCTTGGACTCTTTTCTTTTAGCCTGGTGGCTTTTCTGGATGTTGGACTTATTGTTGATGTTGGACAATTTGTGAGATGTGGAATTTTATTTCAGTCTCTCCTTGTGTTATTATTGTTATTCTGTTGTGGTTACAGGGACCTGTTTATGTATTTGTGGACGCTTATCGGGTTTGGGGCTTCACAGCTCCACTCTCGTGCGGACCTTTTCACGTCTCGCCTCCATTTTAGGGAAGCGGGTCGTGACACCGACCGACTAGTTGATGAACTAGTCGGTCAGTGATCCTTCTTTGACCGACTAGTCTGCTTCAGAATAGAGCCGTTGGAGCATTAAATGCCACGAATTTTGCTATCTCTTTCCTCTATCCTATATATACTTGGAGTGCTGCTTTCATAGCATTCAAGGCTGATATTTATTGAAGTTTAGAGATTAAAGAGAAGCAATTAATTCTCATTCAAAGCTCATTTATTTCTCACCTGAATCTCTCCCTCACTCTAATTTCAAAAGAGAGATTCATTGATTGTGAGCCTTCCAAGCCAAGAGCTTGATCCTAGGTCACCAACATCTTCCTAGCCTCCCATCGCTGATCAACATCTTGGAGCTAGGGTTTGGTGCCTTCATCTTCCCCAAAATCCTTCTTGCCCTAAATCGTAAGTTTTACTCAAGGCATAGGGTTTTGTGGTAAGAATTTCATATTTCATTATATTTGATATTGCAAGTGTTTTTCTCTCGGTTGTGAGAGATTGGTTGTGATCCCGGTTTGTGGGAGTCACATTTTCATTTGTGTAAGATTTGATCTTGTAGAGGTTTTCAACAAGTATTTCATAGTGCAAATTTGAGTTAGAGGATTCTAACTCAAGTATCCGGAGGGGATCCGGGTGTTTGGGACGTAGGATCACCGGGAACAAGTCGGGGAGACTTGGGTGGATCCGAACACGTTATATCGTCTGTTTGCGATTGCTTTTTCTTTGTTGTCAATATTTACATTTCCGCATTGTTTGTTGAGTTTGCAAGATAATTAGAAACTATCTTCTTAATTATTTTAAAGTACTATTCACCCCCCTCTAGTACTTGTGTAGTAGCTACGTAGGGCATTACACTCTTGAGCTCCTTTCTTCTCCTTTCTGCCTCCTCGTCGCTCCTATCGATTTCCTTCCTCTTCTGCTCATCCCCTATCGCTGATAAGTCCTCAAATAAGCCGTGGGTGACACTCCGAAGTGCGTGAAAATCCTCTGATCTCGTTTTCACTCCAAATCGCTCCATATTTCCTGAAATTCGATAAAACAAGAAATAGTGAAAAGCATCGCAATATTGTTGAATAATCGTGAAAAACGCAATATGGGCGAACAAAATGTCATGAAAACATGCGGAAAAAAGGTGTAAAATATGGAGTGATCAGCATACTCCCAAAAATTATACGTATGCATCTATGCCAAAATACGTACAAATACGCGTACATTGAAATTTGGGCCTTACATCCTACCCCCCTTAAAATAAATTCCGTCCCTGGAATTTCAATTTAAGGGAGAAAAACTTTCTATACAAATTTTTACATACACAACAAAAATTACATCAGACAAACAAGTGAGGGTACTTCTCTTTCATCTCATCCTCGAGTTCCCAGGTAGACTCCCCTGGTGACTCTCGGTGCCACATAACCCTCACTAGGTTGATCGACTTTTTCCTCAGCATCTTCTGTCTTCGGTCTAGAATGGCCACAGGCTTGCTGATCATAGGTCAAGTTTGGTCGCACTTCGATTTCAGAAAAGTCAACGACATGATTCGGATTCCCAACACATCTCCTGAGTTGCGATATGTGAAACACATTATGCACTCCCTCAAGATTTGCTGGCAATGCAATCCTATAAGCAACTTCTCCAACACGAGCCAAAACTTCAAAAGGTCCAATATATCTTGGGCTCAGCTTCCCTCGTCTTCCAAAACGAATCAGCCCTCGAGTTGGCGAGATCTTTAAAAACACTAATTCTCCTGGATGAAACTCCAAGTGTCGACTCTTCGCATCCGCCCAGTGCTTATAACGATCTTGAGCTATGCGAATATTATCTCTGACGACTCTCACAACATCTATGATTTCAGCGATCATATCAGGGCCCAACAATTCACGATCTCCAACATCATCCCAACTAAGAGGAGATCGGAACTTCCTCCCATACAGAGCTGCAAATGGCGCCATGCCTATACTGGCTTGGAAACTATTATTATACGCGAACTCTACCAGATGTAGATGTTCATCCCAAGAGCCCTGGAAATCCAGCATGCATGCCCTCAGCATATCTTCCAAAATCTGAATTTTCCTCTCCGACTGACCGTCTCTCTGAGGATGGTATGCAGTGCTGAAACTCAATTGAGTTCCCAAGCTAACCTGCAAACTTCTCCAAAAGTGAGACGTGAATCTAGTGTCGCGGTCGGAGACTATGCTTACAGGTACTCCGTGAAGCCTCATGATTTCCTGCGTACATGACTAATTCAGAATCTAGACCAACAATAAACAAACTGAAACAAAACAAGGAATCTCACCTCCATATATCTTTTAGCAAGATGGTCTGTTGACTGGCCTACTCGAAAAGGTATGAAGTGATCTGATTTGGTCAATCGGTCAACGATTACCCAAATAGCATCATGTCCTCGAGGAGTGCGAGGTAAGCCAGTTACGAAGTCCATCGTCACATGCTGCCACTTCCACTCAGGAATCGGAAGAGGCTGCAATAGTCCTACCATTCTCTGATGCTCGGCTTTGACTTGCTGACAAGTCAAACATGAAGCTACACTTTAGCCACACTACGCTTCATGCCGTGCCACCAAAAATGCTACCGCAGTTCACGATACATTTTGGTGCCTCCAGGATGGATAGAATAAGGTGAGCTATGAGCTTCTCTCAGCAGTTCATCCCGAATATCACCTGATGGCACACAAATCCTGCTCCCAAAACGTAGAGATCCATCTTCATGAATACAGAAATCATTACAAAGTCCGGCTTCTGTCTGCTCGCGAATCTTCTTCAACTTTGCATCTCCAGACTGAGCTGCCTTAATCCTTTCAACTAAATTAGATTGAACCTGCAAGTTCATCATCACCACTGATGAACTAGGTAAGACAACTTCAATCTCCAACTGCAGAATATCACCCCGAAGTTCTCTATGCACAGTCAACATCATCACTGTTGGCATACGACCAAGAGTATCAGGCACTACGTTGACTTTCCCAGGGTGATATTGGAGGTCGACATCATAATCAGCCATCAATTCGAGCCATCTGCGCTGCCTCATATTCAGCTCTTTCTAAGTGAACACGTACTTCAAACTCTTGTGATCTGTATATATCTTTACAAGTTCACCCAGAAGAAAATGCCTCCACAACTTCAATGCAAACACCACTGCAGCTAACTCCAAGTCATGCATAGGATAGTTCATATCATGAATCTTCAACAATCTAGAAACATAAGCTACTTGATCACTCCTTACTTTACACCTTTTTTCTGCATGTTTTCATGGCGTTTTGATCGCCTATATTGCGTTTTTCACGATTATTCGACGATATCGCGTTGCTTTTCACTATCTCTTGTTTTTGTCGTATTTCAGGAGATATGGAGCGATTTGGAACAAAAATGAGATCAAAGGATTTTTGCACACTTCAGAGTGTCACCCACGACTTATTTGAGGAGTTATCAGCGATAGAGGATGAGCAGAAGAAGAAGGAATTCTATATGAGCGATGAGGAGGCGACGAGGAGAAGAAAGGAGCCAAGATACATCCCACTCGGCCGAGTACACTACTCACTCGGCCGAGTCAGAAGCTGTACTCGGCTGAGTAAAACGGATACGCACAGCAAATTTTCATCGTTTACTCGGCCGAGCAAGGAAGTCCACTCGGCCGAGTGAGAAAGCTCACTCGCCCGAGTGGTACAAAGAATTCGTCCAGAGAAATGCCCAACTTACTGGAATTTCTGAGGAAGCCTACTCGGCCGAGCATGATTGCTCACTCGGCCGAGTGAAGAAGCTTACTCGGCCGAGCCACCCAGAGAGACATACCCCTGAAGATCACGAACTCTCTATTTTTCGCCAAGCCTGTCACTCGGCTGAGTGACATAAGCCACTCGGCCGAGTGACCCTCTCCGACTGCTACGCGGATTTGAATTTCTGGGCTGCGCATGGGCAGTTTTGTCACGATTTTTTGGACGATTTTAGCTTGTATTTAAACCTAGTTTTTACCCTAGTTTTAGGAGAGACTTGAATTATTTTTAGAGACTTATATTAGGTTTTTGACGGTTATTCTTTTGTGAAACCTCAGCTGGAGATCATAGGCGACGACATTGGTTTGTTCTTTCTTGTTGAAAAACTCTTTTTTATGAATTGTTTCTTCTTTGCAATGAATTGTGCTATGATTCCATCTATTATTTCTGAGATTTTCATGATGATTAGTGAGTAGTTTATTCGTTCCAGGGCATGTGGATGAACCCTATGGACCCGATCTTTGAATTGTGATGAATATATAGATTTGTTGCTAGAATTGATAATGGTTAGGTTGTGATCGATTTATTCCGAGTAGCTAGGAATTCATATCGATTGGGATTTGCAAGAGATTAGATCCCAATCGATAGGAAGGCCTAGATATTCGATTTAAATTAATAATTGAAATTCTCTAGATTTGGTTTGCAAGAGATTGGACTGAAGCTAGGAATTTTATTATGAATCTATACTAATATTCGTTTGCAAGCGATTGGACGAATACGAACTATCATAACCTAGATCGTAGCTCGAGTTTGCACGAGAGTGGGCTCGAGACGCGATTGGACGATGATGTCGATCTTCACGCTAGCGGCTTAGTCTAGGGTTTGCACGAGAGTGGGCCCTAACCTTGGTTTGCTATAGACCGGCAATAGCGCGAGAGCATAAGCTTGGTTCTACATTAAGTTGCGACTAGTTCACCTACATTCAAGCTTAGCAACAATGAAATCTACGATTCACATGGTAAGAGACGGTCCGTAGTGGGGATTTCCTATCCCTAGACGCTTTGTTATATTGATATCTTCTTGCTATTTGAACAATTGTGACAACAACATCAAAACTATTCTTGTTCTCTTGATAGCTAGGTAATCAAAGTAGGATACTGTCATTTGTCCTCCATATGTTCGATACCCGCTCGCCACTACACCGTGCGCTTGCGGTAAGACTACAAGTCGTTTTCCGGGTGTATATCCGGGCGCGATCAAGTTTTTGGCGCCGTTGCCAGGGAGGCGACGTTATTTTATTTTCTTACTTAGTTATTTCTTTTTCTTTTAATTATTTTTATCCTTTTATATCCTTTATTGTCCTAACGATTCCCTCGAGACTCTATTTTTCTGTGTATATACACGAGATCAAAGGCGCATCAAGAAGATATATTATTTGATCCGGAGATCGAGCATACGGCAAGGAAGCTTAGAGCAGAGAAGAGACTTGCTATAGATGACAATCATATGAACCGACGGAAGACACCGGAAGAATTAGCGGCACGCATAGCTAGACTTGTTTCTATCAGAGATAGGCTACGGCCTAAGACTACTTCTACTACTTCATCCATTGCGATGTTGGAGTTGGCGGTGGATAAGAACTTCGAGTTTAAAACGGGACTTGTGGTTCTAATGCAGCAAGACCCATTTCATGGGAACTCCCACGAGAATCCACACTACCACCTTCAGTTGTTCTTGTCCAAGTGCGCCACCTTTCAGATGCCCGGTGTACCAGTCGATGCTATCCGACTGCGCCTCTTCCCATTCACCCTTAGGGACAAAGCTTTGTATTGATTGAGGACGCAAGCGGAGGGGATCTTTACTACATGGGATGAGTTGGCAAGTGCCTTTGTTAATAAATTCTACCCACCATCCAAGACAGTCAAGATAAGGAGCGCGCTCATGTCCTTCAAGCAAGGACCACAGGAGACTCTATTTGAGGCATGAGAGCGCTTTAAAGATCTCCAACACCAATGCCCCCATCATAGCATTGAAGCTTGGGAGCTCGTACATAGCTTTTACAATGGACTATAACCGGGCACCAAGCAAATCATCGATGCAACCGCTAATGGAGCCATATTATCTAAGATACCGGATGAAGCTACGACCCTACTAGAGGAGATGACCTCTAACAACCAACAATGGGGCGACGAGAGGGGACATTCTTCGTCCTCCTTGAAGCCAACTAGCATTTATGAGGCGAAGGCTGTAGCGGAGCTTTCTACGAAGTTTGACTCTCTCCACAAGGTCGTGGAGAGATTGGAGAAGTTGATTACTAAGCCACATGGAACTCCTGCCACATCTACACCGAGAGGCAATATGAGCGATTGGCAAGACCAAGCTCAAGTTATGTTCGTCGAAGGAGAGCAAGGAGAGGGTGCTATAGAGCAAGTCCAATATGTTGCGGGGAACACCGGTTATTGGGCCAACCCGGCCACAAGAAATCATCCGAGATTCTCATATGCTAATAATGATGGAGCTTTAAACCCACCACCGCAACAACCTCAAGCTAGGCCTCTACCTCCACAACCTCAATATCATCCAAGGGGGCCACCACAACAAAGCTTCCCGCCTAGGCAACAAGCGGGACCATATAGGCCACCGGGTTATAATCAAGGGTGGAGAGCACCTAATCCACCACATGCACCACCAAGGTTCGACCATGAAGCAAGGGTCGAAGAATTAATGGCGGAGCAAAAGAAGATAAATGCTAGATTGACGGCTCAACTAGACTCTCTCAATACCGTCGTGCACAATTAGCGGAGCAACTTGCGTTGCCTAATAAAAATACTCAAATTACCGGCTCAACCGGAGCCAAACCCACGGAGCAATACCGGCCACATCATTGCAGTGGTGGCGGTAACTACTAGGGGCGGGAAGGACACTACTCCTGCCATGGTTCAAACCAAGGAGCCCGTGGACGAAATTTTGGATGACAAGGAGCCGGCTATTGAGGAGGAGTGCCCAAAAGATCCACAAGAAGGTGAAAATTCTGAAATTGTGAAGCCACGCGAGGAGCGCACCTATATGCCACCGGTGCCCTTCCCACAAAGGTTGGCAAGAGCAAAGATTGAGAAGCGACTAGCCAAGTTTCTTGAGTGCTTACGAGGAGTAAGCCTCAATATCCCTTTCTTGGATGCTATTGTAGAGATCCCATCGTATGCTAAGTTCTTAAAGGACTTAATTTCGGAAAAGAAGAGAAAGGAAAAGATAATGCTCGTCGAGAAAGGTACATGGTTCACCTGAAAGCAGAAGGAGCCCACAAAATTCAAGGATCCCGGAAGCTTCCGCATTCCATGCACACTTGGAGGAGTCCCGCTACAAAAGGCTTTAGTATATTTGGGAGCAAGTGTGAGCCTAATGCCCCTAACTATGTTAAATAAATTGAATACGGGGACCGATTTGGAGCCGACGGATATGAGAATACAACTAGAGGACGGTCGGGTTACTAGGCCGGTGGGAATTGCGAAGAACATACCGCTCCAAGTACCGGGAGGAATTTACTTGCCATGCGACTTCGTAATTATGGACATCAAGGAGGAGGGCGATACATCGCTAATTCTTGGACGCCCCTTCTTAGCCACCGCCGGCGTGATAGTTGACGTGAGAGAGGGCACCTTGTCTTTGAATGTCGGAAACATAGAGGTGGAGCTCCATATCCCTAAAGCAATGAAGCACATGCCTTAGACGGAGGACGTCGATTATGTAGACCTCCTCGATGAGGTCATCGATGATGCTATGACATACGCTATTGGCGCCCTACACAATGATGGCTTCGAAGAAGGCCAATCTTCTAGGGATGGAGAAAAGTTGGAAGACCCGCCAGACCAATCTATGGTTGATAAAGAAGACAACCCTGATGTCGCAAGAATTAGAGAGCTATGCAAGCTCTCCATGGTCCATGGCCAACAATTTGAAGAAAGCTCCGCCGGACAAGAAAGTATCATCACCGGTGAAGAAAAAGAATGATAAAAGCTCAATCTTGGGGACTCATCCCCCAATACTACCCATGATGAGGGGAAGCCGAGGAATGCCAATGAACAACAACAATTAAATCCAAGTGGCCTTCCCGGTAAGTTTGACGCGCGCATCTCACATGTGCCAAATATCGAGCACTAAACGCATATCTTAAGGAGTCGAGCTCAAGACCTTAAACGAGCGCTTGTCGGGAGGCAACCCGACGGGTTTACATTATTTTTAGTTGAATTCTATTTTTGTTTTAGATCTTTCTTAGTGTTTAGAGTCTAGAGTCAATAAAAATCATGACAACGGGCTCTATTTTTCATGACAGGAGATGGAGAACGAAGAACCATTTAAATGGAGGATGACCATGGCAAGGGAGAGTGCTCCAGGAACGCGCTCAGGCCTCAGGAGGAGGAAGAAATTGACGGGGACGAGAAAAACAGAAAGTGGTGCAAAAACAGAGAGTCGGTGCAGAAAATATGAAGCCACTCGGCCGAGTGAACTTATTACTCGGCCGAGTGAAGACTCTACTCGGTCGAGTAGAGTACTGTTCAGGGAATATCCTACAGACCACTCTCTGTTATTTTCTGTAAATTACAGTATTCATTTGCCACTCGGCCGAGTGACTATGTTACTCGGCCGAGTGAATCTGATACCCTCCACGCTTCATAATCGCTGAGTGGCCTTGCCACTCGGCTGAGTGGAACTCATCTATTCGACCGAGTGGAAAAAGCTACTCGGCCGAGTTGTAACGATAGGAAGATTTTAAAAAAATTTTAAACGCTGAGCCATTCGGCCGAGTGAACGCATCACTCGGTCGAGTCGCGTAACTTTATATACTCAGCGCCCGCGGGCCCTGATCCCAACACGCTCAAATCCCCCAAATTTTTCCCCGAGCCGTTTTGAATTCTCTTGCTGCGCCCGAGCTTTCGCCATCCCTCCCTTGCCTGAGCCGTTCCACATATCTTGAGCATTATTTCTATACTTAGAATCATTGGTGAATCTCCCTTTAGCAAATCCTATATTGGCATATTCTCCCGCTATAAAAATCCATGCTCCAATACCCCAAAATCATTGAATATCTCTCTATCTTTTGATTTGGGATCACAGTTGTATATATATGATTATGAAAAAAAAAAGAAAAAAAGGAAAAAAAGAAGAAAAGAGAAAATAAGTTCATACATGATTCCACTTCATATTATTTCTCTCTTTCTCCCCTCTTTTGTTTTTATTTTTATTTGGAGCTTCAAAAATGGGGAATATACTTATTGATGAGAGGATCCAATGATGTGTGAGAGAGTGATTACTTGATTGTGCATGACAACCTAAGCTAGGTAATTTTCTATACTCGGCGAGATTACTAAAAGTTTTACGAAATCCAGGAATTGAAACTTAGCATGCATTTCATGAAACCCACTCCTTTCTATTCTTATTGCTTCATATTGTGTGATATCTCTTATACTCCAAATAGAAAGCGATCAATTGAAAAGTGTGTGGTCTATGATTATGTATATTGCTTTAGATGCTTCAGACGATGCTAATCCTAGAATGATTCCATATTTCATATTGTTTTGCTATTCTTGGGTTTCTATATTGAATGCATCTTTATAAGATCATGATATCGAGATAAAAATCTTTGGCATGTGTTATATTCGTCGTATGCTATTTGAGTAAGCAAGTCCACGTCCTGAGAAAATGATCTAACACCTCCCTCTTTGTTTTCTTATCTATTTTCTATTTCTTTTTCCTTTTCCTTATTTTTACCCATCGGGTTCGCCTTTTACTCATCTTTCTCGAGGACGAGTAAGAGGTAAGCTTGGGGGATTTTGATCACTCCTTACTTTACACCTTTTTTCTGCATGTTTTCATGGCATTTTGATCGCCCATATTGCGTTTTTCACGATTATTCGACGATATCGCGTTGCTTTTCACTATCTCTTGTTTTGTCGTATTTCAGGAGATATGGAGCGATTTGGAACGAAAATGAGATCAAAGGATTTTTGCACACTTCGGAGTGTCACCCACAACTTATTTGAGAAGTTATCAGCGATAGAGGATGAGCGAAAGAAGAATGAATTCCATAGGAGCGACGAGGAGGCGAGGAGGAGAAGAAAGGAGCCAAGATACAGCCCACTGGGCCGAGTACACTACTCACTCGGCCGAGTCAGAAGCTGTACTCGGCCGAGTAAAATGGATACGCACAGCAAATTTTCCACATTTACTTGTCCGAGCAAGGAAGTCCACTCGGCCGAGTGAGAAAACTCACTCGCCTGAGTGGTACAGAGAATTCGTCCAGAGAAAGGCCCAACTTACTGGAATTTCTGAGGAAGCCTACTCGACCGAGCATGATTGCTCACTCGGCCGAGTGAAGAAGCACACTTGGCCGAGCCACCCAGAGAGACAGACCGCTGAAGATCATGAACTCTCTGTTTTTCGCCAGGCATGTCACTCGGCTGAGTGACATGAGCCACTCGGCCGAGTGACCCTCTCTGACTGCTACGCGGATTTGAATTTCTGGGCTGCACAGGGGCAGTTTTGTCACGATTTTCTGGACGATTTTAGCTTGTATTTAAACCTAGTTTTTACCCTAGTTTTAGGAGAGACTTGAATTTTTTTAGAGACTTATATTAGGTTTTTGACGGCTATTATTTTGTGAAACCTCAGCTGGAGATCATAGGCGACGACATTGGTTTATTCTTTCTTGTTAAAAAACTCTTTTTTATGAATTGTTTCTTCTTTGCAATGAATTGTGCTATGATTCCATCTATTATTTCTGATATTTTCATGATGATTAGTGAGTACAGTTTATTCGTTCTAGGGCATGTGGATGAACCATATGGACCCGATCTTTGAATTGTGATGAATTTATAGATTTGTTGCTAGAATTGATAATGGTTAGGTTGTGATCGATTTATTCCAAGTAGCTAGAAATTCATATCGATTGGGATTTGCAAGAGATTGGATCCCAATCGATAGGAAGGCCTAGATATTCGATTTAGATTAATACTTGAAATTCTCTAGATTTGGTTTGCAAGAGATTGGACCAAAGCTAAGATTTTTATTATGAATCTATACTAATATTCGTTTGCAAGAGATTGGACGAATACGAACTATCATAACCTAGATCGTAGCTCGAGTTTGCACGAGAGTGGGCTCGAGACGCAATTGGACGATGATGTCGATCTTCACGCTAGCGGTTTAGGCTAGGGTTTGTTCGAGAGTGGGCCATAACCTTGGTTTGCAATAGACTGGCAATAGCGCGAGAGCGTGATCTTGGTTCTACATTAAGTTGCGACTAATTCACCTACATTCAAGCTTAGCAACAATGAAATCTATGATTCACAAGGATGAGAGACGATCCGTAGTGGGGATTTCCTCTCCCTAGACGTTTTATTATATTGATATTTTCTTGCTATTTGAACGATTGTGACAACAACAACAAAACTATTCTTGTTCTCTTGTTAGCTAGGTAATCAAAGTAGGATACTGTCATTAGTCCTCCATGTGTTCGATACCCGCTCGCCACTACACCGTGCGCTTGCGGTAAGACTACGAGTCGTTTTCCGGGTGTATATCCGGGCGCGATTACTACTACCCTTCCATGATGATGGAGAACACATCCCAATCCTCTGCCTGACGCATCATAGTAAATCTCATATCCACCTGAACGGTCTGGAATCATCAGGACATGTGCAGTGATCAATCTATGCTTCAGTTCATCTAATGCTCGCTGACATTCCTCTGACCAACTGTAAGCAACATTCTTCTTGGTTAAATGAGTCATCGGTGCAGTGATCTTAGAGAAATCCTTGATGAACTTCCTGTAGTACCCGGCCAATCCCAAGAAACTTCTGATCTCTGTGACTGACTTAGGAACTGGCCACCTCTCTACTGCAGCAACCTTCTCTGGATCTACAACTATCCCATCTCCAGACACAACATGTCATAGAAAAGCAATTTTGGTCAGCAAAAACTAACACTTGCTATACATAGCATATAACTGGTGCTGCCTCAGAGTCTCCAGGACTATCCTCAGATGCTCAGCATGATCTTCCTCTGAACTTGAGTACACCAAGATATCATCTATGAAGACGACCACAAACTTATCCAACTACTCATAGAAGACTTGGTTCATCAACCTCATGAATGTGGCTGGTGCATTAGTAACACCGAAATGCATTACTAAGAACTCATAGTGGCCATACCGGGTTCTAAATGCAGTCTTCGGAATATCTGATCCTCTGACCTTCACCTGATGATACCCACTTCTCAAATCCAGCTTCGAATACACTTGCGGTCCACCCAACTGATCGAAGATGTCATCAATCCTAGGAAGAGGATACTTGTTCTTCACACTAACCTTATTCAACTCCCGGTAATCGATGCACATCCTTCGAGATCCATCTTTCTTATTCACCAAAAGCACTGGAGCACCCCATGGTGAAACACTTGGCTGAATCAAACCACGCTCTGATAAATCCTTCAACTGACTACGAAGCTCTGCTAACTCTGGAGGAGCCATACGGTATGGAGCCTTCGCAATCGGTTGAGTGCCTGGAATCAGATTGATGGTGAACTCTAAAGATCTATCTGGAGGAAGTCCATAGATATTGTCTGGAAAGACATCATGGAAATCTCGGACTACCCTTGGCAATACAGGCTCAACATCTATTTCCATCATCACTTCTACTGGGCTGGACTTCTATTGGGCTGGCCTTAAACTTCAACGGTCCAATGGAACTACTACCACTAAGAAACTCAAACTCTGGATGATCAGAAATCTGAAACACTATCTTCCTGAGCCTATAATCTATAGTGGCATAGAACATCTCTAACCAGTCCATCCCAAATACTGCTTCAAAATGAGGCATCTCCATCACTAAGAAATCTGCATACAGCCTACGTCCACAAATCTCAACAGGACACTGTCGGTATCCCGAAGAACTGCGGATCACTCCACTCCATGTATGGATATTCCAACTAGAAGAAAAGGAGTTTACTACTAATAAATTCCTAGTCACAAACTGTTGAGACAAGAAGCAATGGGATGCTCCTAAATCAAATAGTGACAAGGCAGGGAAAGATGCAACTCTAATAACACCTAAGAGAATAACACAAACTAACATAAGAGTCTAAACATCCTAGTCACAGCAACAAATATAACATACTATAATAGAAATAAGAACGCATTCAACTCTAAAAAGAAATTTGTACTAGTGATCACTCGACCGGTGTCCTCTACCTCGACAGCCGACATGGTGAAAGCCTGATGCCTCGACACCGCTCTCTTGGGGATCTGATGCTTCTGCTGCAGAGGCCTAGGTGGTCCCCTCTGAGTCACTGCACCAGGCGCTGGTGGAGTCGGCAGTGGAAGCCTCTGTGGAGCCGACGGAAGGGTCCTCTGCAACTGCACAGGCCGGACTGCCACTGGTGCCCCAGAACCTTAAGTCTGCCCCTGCTGAGGACACTGCCTACTGATGTGCTCAGACTAACCACAGGTAAAACACCGCCCAACCATAAACTGGCAATCCTTCTGATCATGCCCTGACTTCCCACAAAATCTACAAGGCAACCACCGCTGTGGTGCTGGTGGATCTCCAGGCCTCCGAAACTGAGTGGTCTGAGTGGGCCTCGTGAAACTCCTCTGCTGACCTGCAGGGTGCCTCTCTAATACTGTTGGACCTCTACCCAAACTCTTCAGGTGCGTCTCATGCATCCTGGCCGCCTCCAGTACGGCACTGTATGTAAGCAACACCTGGGTCGACATCGCTGCTCTGAACTCAGGGTCCAATCACATCCTGAATCATCTAGCTCTGGTGGCCTCCGACTGCACCAATTCCAGAGCAAACTTGCTCAATATTGAGAACTCTGCATCATAGGCATCTACGCTCCGTCGTCCCTGAGTCAGGTGCTCGAACCTCAAACGAAGCTCATCCTTCTTCGTCTCTGGCAGGAACTGAGCCTCAAATAACTCTCTGAACTTCTCCCACTAGATTGGCTTGGTCAAATGTAGCTCCTGAGCATCCCACCAATCTCATGCCTGATGAGTCAGCTGCCTCTTCACGGCATCCATCCATCTATCTCTCGGGTATCCAATAGCCTCTAAATCATCCTCAGAATGCCTGATCCACTCGTCCACCTCCAGAGGACTCTCCTTGCCCGAAAAGGACTTTGGGTGCAAAGCTATGAACTGCCTGATACCCGCTGGCTTCGGTGGTGCACCACTAGCCACTCTATCCTCCATCTGCTGCATATGCTCCAGAATCCCTATCAGAATCTTTCCCATCAGGGAAGCCTCAGACGATGCAGCATCAGAAGCAGGGGTCCTGTTCTCGAATGATCCATTCCCTTGATCCATTCTGCAAGAACGAACAAGGAAAACAATATCCAGTACCAAAATTGCGGATTATAAAGTTGGAGCTTTAGTTGTACTATTTTTACGTGTATCGCAGTGTGAGCTGACCTGCATGGGCCACCACAAAAACCTGTCACGCCCTGTTCTCCCTAGTACGGGAGGCGTAGCTGACGAGGTCGCCGTAGTATTCAGACTCAGGCTTCGAGCCCTCTTATCCAAATACTACTAGGCATTTTTTTGTGTAGTTAAGTATAAAACAATGAGCATGCCACTGCAACATACTGGAATAATACACAGAAAAGAACGTGCTCCAACAGAAAATAAAACACAGTACTGAAAAGAAATACACCAACATAGAAATTAAATTACCTCACATTACATAAGTTCATATACATACACCCTCAGCTGTACAAAGGGGGTACAAAAGTGGGTACAAAAAAGTAGAAACCCCCAACCCAAAAGTACAAAAGGACTACACCCGGTACAACTCACCCACTAGTCTAAACCTGGGAAGTCTAACTGAACAAGGTCGCCCGTAGGCTCTACCTCAGCTATACAAGTATCGGTCTATGGCTCCAGGACACCCGCAGACTGCTCGGGTCTCGCACCTGAAATCCACAAGTTGGTACACGTCAATGCGTGACCCAGTAGAAACTCCTAATACTCTAGTAGAACCCAGTTTTTAGAACTGGTCTTCCTAACTAACCAACTGACTACAAGTGTCACATCAATCTCAAGAATATGCAGAAATTAAAGACATGGCGTAAGTGCTGAAAGTAAACAACAGTAAACAGAACTGAAATAAATAAATGATTAAATTAATTAAAATTAAATGTTGTTCTGTTTTGGAACCCGGGTAAACCATAGACTGTTAAGGAAGCGGGCTTCACCCAGGGTGGGTGAAAAGTGGTACCACTCCAGCGACACAAGCACTGGAGGGGCCTCTCGTAACTCCGTGCCCGAACGGGGCAAGGCACTAGAGCGAGATTCATCTCGGTTTTTCTGTGGAAAACGGAGAAAACCATCAATTACCAGACATGCTGCGACACGAGCACACCACCGGCCTCTCCAACTCTAGTCAACTCCCCCTTACGAGAGTGACATGGCGAGTGAGAAAAATAGTACTACGGTCCGCTCCTCAACACCTAAAGTTGACCCGTTTTCACCCAAACCTACATCTGGAGTCTCACCCATTTCAAGAATGGACCGAGTACTCCCGATGTCAATACTCTGCTCACTTACAATTTTTCAAATTATTACAACATTTTTTTGACAATGTTTCATTAGTGGTTTCAACGACCGCTTTCACTTCATTTCATACTTTGTAATTTTCCATCATCAATATCATTCTTATCCACATGAATCATAACATATTAAACATCATCATTAAGACATATCTCAAGAGCATGATAATAAAGTACAATTAACATGATCAAAATTAACTTAACAAAAATACAACTATACAATTCCTAAGCAAAATTACAACATGAATCTGCCAAAAACTGTCAGTCCAGAAAGAATGGCTCTGTTACCCTATCTAAAGTCAGAATTTGCTCTCGGCCCCTCTTCAAAGTTGTAGGAAATTTTCTACAGTTTTCTGTAGTGTCCTCTATTGTATTTTTATGATTTCTATACTATTTTATATGATTTTTACAAGTTGTTGTCCTACTGCTAAAAATTTCCAGCAACTAGTTTTCCTAACTAAACTAGTTTTTAACTTATTAGGTGTCATTATTAACTTAACTATACTATCATAATAATAAGTTTACATCATTTTCAAGATGGCAATATAATTCTAATTCTACAAAAATTTAATTTTTACTATTAACATACTCTACACAAATTAGACCACATTACTAGCAACTTTCACTTAACAAAAGTAGCATGAAAACCCAAACCAACTTCTTAACATAAACAACTTCCAATCTAGTGCTCTCAATAAGATTTTCTTAAAATTCATACTTTCAATCTCTTCCAACATGATACAATACTATTAATTTGAATATTAAAACATAATGAGAACAACATATTAATCTTGTTGCATAAAGAACAACATGCTAACAATTTTTAGTAATCCCTAAGGAACAATTTGAAATTTACCTAAGCATGGAACATATCATGAATTTCTAACATAGTTTTCAACATGAAAATTTATATAGCTCACTAACTCAAATTTTTTGTATTAAAAAAAATAAAAACTTCAATACTAAAACTAAGTCCTACTTAAGTGTTTAGGATTTCTACCTTGCAAGAGTCCTCCAAAATTGTTTCTTAGGCCCTTCTTAATCCTTGATGAAAGGGCTCCTAGCTTCTTCTCCAACTCCTAGTAGGCCTCCAAGGTTTGGATTTTTGAGAGGTATTTTTGGGGGTGAATTGGTGTTGGAATGATGAGGAAATTTTTTTAGGGCTTTTGCTAATGAAAGAGGGGATTCAAGGAGAGGAAAATTGAAGAAGGAAAATGAAACAAGGAGGTGAAATGGGGGAGGAGATGATTTTGGCTTGATGGGGAGCAAGAGAGAGAGAGAGAGAGAGAGAGAGAGAAGAAAATGAATTTTCTTTCTCTCTTTTTTGGTTTTTGATTTTCTTGCCTTGAAATTTGTTTTCCCCAAAATCCTCTCATCCATACATCTAGTCAAGATTAAGCCATGTGTTATCTCTTTAGCTAAGAAGATGACACATAACTTGTTGGTTAAAAAAATTTAGATTTTGTATTTTTAAGAAAATATAAATACATGAAGAAATACCATATACACTCTAATTACAAGTATTCTTCCAAATACTCTTATTTACTAAATTCAATTGATGAGTTTAAAATCTTTAAAAAATATTTCCTACACCAAATAATTAAAAGAAAAATACGTGCATATTCCCAAAAATTATACGTACACATCTACGCCAAAACACGTACAAATACGCGTACATTGAAATTTGGGCCTTAACCCCTATAGTCCAAAAACAACACTTGCTCCTTTTCCAACACATATGATAATGTTTTTCTTTTGTATAACAATTATTCTGAAAGTGTGGCATCAAATATTTCCATTTTTAGTTCCTCTTACTTTTGCCTTTTCTTATGATAGTCAAAACTTTCTTCCTCAATAAATTTTCTTTAGTGCATTCTCATTTCTAAATCATATTTAGACATTTCATGTCCCAACACAAATATCAGCTGTGCAAGAATCTCATGTATCCAAAACGCTTGAGCTTTACAACCTTGAGTGTGCTCAACAAGTTGCTTGTCTCAAGATCCGATTTGGATACATAGTCTTGCACCAATCATTCATTCATCTTCGAGCCAAACAGTTTGCACGAAGTTCCACACCTTGCGGATTGAATTGTATTGAGTTTAAGGTTTCAAGGAAGTCATTATCCTTAAGCCAGTGTTAAGAAGGTCACTTTAATGTCAGTGAGAACATAATTTAGTCTATCAAATAGAATTTGAGTTAGTATTCCTTTAATCAAAATTCTTGACCATTTAGCTTATTATCTTATGATATTATGATTTGGATTCCATCCGGTAAAGATAGAACTATCCTAGTTTAGCATATGTTCAATTTTAAATATAGATAGAATGGTTTTTATCTAACTATATCCTCTCACTATTTTAGCGATCATTTTAAGCCAAAATAATGAACAATTTTAATAATTAACCTAAAATTATTGGAAAGGTGACCCAACCACCATGGGCTTCACAACCTTGAGTGTGCTCAACAAATTGCTTAACTCTACGATTGGTAGATGACTCTTCATCAATCACATCATATGTGATTCCCTTATCAATTTTTACCCCAAGCCACTTATGATAATGAGTATGCTCAATCAAATCACAATGACTAGTCTAGTCAGACCCTTATTTTCGTGACAAGCATAACTTATGCCGGCGCTAGGTGTATGCACGATGTGACGGTTTGGGTTAAGTTTAGACTACATCTCATGTAATAAGAAGTAGGTTTCCATAAGGTAGACATGCCATAGCTTGAGTGTGCTCAACAACTACAACTCGAAACCTATAGTTGCCAACCTCTAAAACAAGGAGGGCTACGATTAATATTAATGAAGATTTTTAACGTATAAGACTAGATGTAATCGATGGTTTCACATAATAATAATTTGCATCCATGTGGTACATCGAAACATGGTCAGGGGATTTGGTTAGGCCAGGACACTATTCCCAGTCGAGCTGAGGTAATCCACACCAATAGTCACAAAAATGCTAGACATTGGTTCAAGGTCCTTTAAGGATACCAATTATTTATATATTTAACATCGACTTAATATGTCTTCATTAAACTAGTTAATCATATCAACTAGATGAATCCTAAAATTCAAAATTATTACGATTGGTTAATAACTTTTATTAATGTCCTTATCAACTAAAAGGAATAATTCATATCAGCGTGCTATCCTAATCATGTATTAGGGATTTAAAAAATTCAAGTTGCAACAATTTTAAATCATAGCCTTTTCAAAATTATTATTAGAACAATTAAAATAGTAATTATCGGAGAGGGCTCCCATAATCAAGTATTAGGAATTTAATATTTGCAACAATTTTTAAATCATAGCACGTCCATCAAAAAATTTCTCATATTTTTTAGAAAGCTTTTAATGGCTAACCTAAAGGGTTATATTCGTTATCATATAATGAACAAGAAATTAAATAACCATTAAAATACTAAAAATTTTATCACATAAAATTTTAGCATGAACACTTGCAACCAAAATTATCTCATAAAAATTAAGTTACAACATTTTTTAATAATCATTTCATAATTATTAGCATAGAAACAAGAAACTTAAAATTTTATCTCACAAATTAAATTTGCAACATATTTAATAATTATCACATAATTATTAAATCTAATTAATCATATTATTATCAAGTTTCTAATAAACATCTCATGCTTTCATATCATTTGCAGAAATTAGATCAAAGTAGACCTAGGTATTGAGACCAATGTTGGGTTTCGATTTGCCCTCGGGACATAAAATCTACGCCCGTCCTACATCGGACGGATGATAGTGTTGGATCATGTGGATGTTAAACAACACTAAAGGGGGGTTGAATAGTGTTGTATAATTAATAAACTTTTTTGATGTTGGTTATAACAAAATTTTATCCCTTCTAATGTTGCCTAAGAAACCAAGTAGAGTGATCTATGCTTGGTTCTTAATCAACAAGTTAATATAAAAAGATAAGCAAATAAGATTACAAATAAGTAGATCGTAACGAACAAGTAGATCTTTACACAGCAGAATTAAAAAAGAGTGATCTTTGCAATTATGTAAATGAAGAATTACAAAGATAATAATATAAACAAGTGAATAAAAATTGCTTGTACAAAGAATTTAAACAATCACAGAAAAGCAAACGCAGAGACAAGCGATTTTATCATGGCTCCCCACAACCTGGGTACATCCAGTCTCCGACCAATCTGGTACGCTATTTTATCCACTATTGCATTGGCAATACAGTTACCTAACTCCACTTGTTAGGATTTCCAACTACCCAGCCTTAACTAGGATTTTCCAACCACCTAGACTTGTCTAGGATTTACACCGTCCCTTATCATAAAGGGGAATCCACAAAGAAAAAAAGTTCCAATTCACCACAATATTGGTGGTGATTGGTTTACACCCAAAATTCTATAGCCAAGATAAATATTGCAATTGTGCGGTAAGTGGCTAAAAGAATTTAAATGGATCTTTAGATCACACAAAGAATATGAGATGATTCGTTGTGATCTAGATCTCTTGTTTTCAAAAATCCTTTCAAGAATAAAAATAAAGAATAATGGATTTTGAAAAACAATTTTAAAATAGCCAAAATAAAAATTGGATCTCAATAAAAATCAGAGTTAGAACTAGAGATCTGAAAATGAAAAACAGAAATTGGCTATAGCGTTGAGAGTAATGAGAGCGATGACATCTTAAGAATTTTAGCTCAAGAAATAATAAAGATATTAGATGTTTTTGAAATGATCTCAAGGGCTCTATTTATAGATATTCAGAGGAGATTTCAAATTTCAAAACGTTTGACTTTCAGTCCAATCAAAAACAGAAAGTAGAGTGAAATCAGGAAATCAAAACGCAGAAGAAAAGATAGCTGGTAGTCGACTCCCTATCGAGGTAGTCGACTCCCAGAGAATTTCACTGATAGTTCTGCTATCATCTGGTAGTCGACTCCCTCCTTTGGAAGTCAACTCCCAGAGCATTTTTCACTGAAAATCAGCTAGGAGAATGTGTAATCAACTCCTAGTGTTTGGAGGTTGACTACTAAGATTTTGATCAACTAGCAAATGCTCTCTAGAGTTTAAAAAGATTTAAAAATGTTTTTGTTTCGAAAATCATTTTTGTGTGTGTGCAATATTACTTGGCTTTAACATAATCCCAAAGAAACCAACTCACACACTAGACTAATACGAGGCCTTCAGAAAATTGATCAGAAGTTTGAAGTAGATGCGCGTTTCTCTCAAATTTAAGCTCCTCTAACATAAAGCTTGAGCACTTGCATGAGCTTCATCATTGAGCTATACTTGTGCTTGACATAGAGCTTGCAAATTCGGTCACCATCTTCCGAGTGTGGTTGTGCTTCTTCGGAGTATGCATAAAGCTATCGATCGCAAAACCTGCACACTTAAGTTATAGCGTAATTAGTACATTAACATCATTTCGTGTGTTCATCATCAAAACCACTTAGGGGTGGGATTCGATTTCCCATCACTCTTCCCCTTTTTGATGATGACACCCAAATGAAAAATAAGATGAATAGATGAATATTAGCTCAATAAGATACTGAGTAAGATAACTTACTTTCACTGCTTAGATGAGGTACTCCCCTGCATCAAAGCTGGTTAGCATAACAAGATATTCATTCTCATCTCATTTTTGCAATTACTCTTTTTCTCCCCCTTGTCATCAATCAAAAAGATGACAAACAAAATATGTTGAACATAGATAGTTAACTTTATTCAACAAACAAAACACACATTAAGAGTAGGAGAGACGCAAAATTCTTCAATCATGATGCTTCAAAATAGTTCAAGATAATTTTTCTGCAAAACAGAGTTAGTAGATATATAACATAAATAATATACTAATAATTCAAAGCATTGCATACCATAAGCATAAGTTAAAATTGTCACACCACAATAAGAGTTATTACAAACCAAGAACATTGTTTTAAAAAAACCATTGTTTTAAAACCAAATAATTCAAACGAGTTCAAGATGTTCCTCCATTCTTCTTCTCATTCTTCAATTCCTTAATCTCATCAAGGATTAAACTCAGAGTCTCGTCGGTCATCTTATTACTTGACACCACAAAGTCTTTAAGATCATCCACCTTTTGGTTGAGTTCTTTAAACCCTTTTTCTTGAGAAATCTTCAATTTCCCAATCTTCTTCAAGAGCATGTCTTGAAGCTCAACTATGTAATCGGGCACATCCTCGAGTGGCGTTTCTTCTTCCTCTTCTTCTTCACTTTCGTTCTCTTCATCATCTGAATCAATAACAACAGATTTCTTACCTTTCCTCCTTGAGGTTGAGCTGGCTTCTCCTACTAGCTTCTCTTCTGGAACATTTTGATCGAGGTCTTTGTAAAGACCCATTCGGCCGAATGCACGCACATCAAACACACAGACAGGTTCCAGAACCTCAGTTTCATTATACAAAGGAATGTCATAAGCATTGAAGAGGATGGTGAGAAAGTGATCATGAGCTAGAGTGGATGCAATTCTATTGGAGACAGCAGATGAAAGAATTGAGTCCAAGATAACTCTGGACCAATTGACTTGAATATTTCCAAGTATAGCATAGATGCAATTGGCTTGTTTTTCAGACAAAACAGAGTGACTGCCATACTTTTGGATTATATTGTATGATAAAATATTTTCCAGAAGTCTATCGTGATAACGAAGATCCCCACACGGTAGTTTGGTTAAGAAAAATTTTCCTGGCAAGTACATTCTATCCAATGTGTCCACATCGGTCATTTCGATCACATCTACCAGTTTTCCTGTAAAAGGAATTCCTAAAGCTTGTCCTAATGATTTAACAGTAATAGCAAGCTTGGTGTCTAAGACTTTGGTGATGAAACGAAATTTAGCAAGATCCAAGTCCATATTAGCATAGAACAAGTAGACAAGTTTAGGATAGCAGAAGTACATGTTGTTAGATGAAAACAGATTAGATAAGTTCTGAAACTCTAAAATGCTATCAATACCGTAATTTTCAACATCTTCAATCTTGACAAATCTTTCATGAAGAATTTGCCTTTTTGATATGTTGAGAAATTTCTCAAAACTAGTAGATTTGAAAAGATACTGTTCAATGATTTCTTTTTCTGTAAGAGTGATTCATTGATCACCTTTCTCTTCTTAGCAATAGTTCTTTTGAGAGGCATTATTAGATAGTAAATTAGAATGCTAGAACTAGATATGCAAGATTTCAAAGTAATAAGATGAAGTAATCAAGAAGTTTAAGAACAATTATACCTTGAAATGATGTTTCTTTTGAGAAGGATGATGAGAAATGAAGATTCCTACAAAGAGAGATCAAGAGCTTAAAAAAATTTCAAGGAGATGAAGGCAAGGAGGTGGTCGGCTACCTTAGGGTTTTGGCTTGGGGGGTTTTATGTTTTGGATGAAAGGAAGTGATAATGTGTGGCCATTGGATCAAGAGGATGAAGGGTTAAGATCTATTTTCTTAATGGGTTTAAGTCATTCTTTGGATATGAACCCAATAAGCTCAATGAAACCCAATATGAGTTAGAAAAAAATCAGAAACCAAACACAGATTTTCGCAACATCACTCTGGTAGTCGACTCCCTGCTGGGTTGAGGATCATCCCGAGGGTTTTTTGACGCACAGGTTTGAGTGTTTTGCAGAAAATCTTTCACAAGAAAACATAATACTCAGTTATAAGCATTTATATGAAGCAAAAAGAAATATTAAATAAACATTTTAAATACACATATAATTAAGTTTTGCGAAGCAATTCAAATTTCATCGCAAAGCGTAGATATGACTTAGTTCCTCCTCCTTGGTTTACAGTACCTGAAAATATGATCGTTTATGGTACTCTTTATTCATTGAGTCCAAGAGGTTAGCCTTTAGGAAACCAAACCCAATAAGGTTTAGTTCCTTCATTAGAAACATATTTGTAATTTTTATTCAAATGAACTTTCTGAAAGAAATTAATTGCGTACCTTTTTTGCTTTTGATCCGTCAGATTTTTTGTTATCCATATGCTCAGAAAATTTTGGTTAGTATGATGCATCATAGTATGCTTAGCCCTTTTCTTGTTATGATTAGAATCAGAGCCAAGTCCGGTCTTGCTAGATGACTCTTTTTGACTATTTATTAAGCTATCTAATTTCCCTTTCCTTTATTGAAATTTTCAACAATCTTCATCGTAGAATCGTATTGGTCTTTACCAGATACGAGAAGATTATCCAAACTTTCTGATGGAAATTGAATTCCACCCCAAGAGATTTTGATGATAAGCACACCAAATGAAGCTTAGTGTAATAACTACTCTACAGTTAAGTGTGCAGATTATGCAGCCTTATACATACTCCAAAGAAGCGCAATCTACACTCACTAAGCAAAGACAAGGACGAACGTTGCTAGCTTGATGATAAAGCTCAAGCTCAAATGGAATAGAAGCTCAATGAGAAGCTCGCATCTACATCATTAGTTGATCAAGCTTCCGAAGACGTGTCCTAGTCTACAGTATGTGAGTTGTGTCCTTCTTAGGGTTATGTTAAAGCCAAAAGTATAGATAACACACACACAAATGATTTCGAAGATAAATATTTTAAATACTTTTAAAATCATTTTCAAAATTATTGAGAGATTTTTGCTAGTCATTTTGCATTTGGTAATTAAACTCCATTACACCCTGGAGCTAACTACATGTCTTACTAGCTGTGTTTTAGAAGAAACTCCTCTGGGAGTCGACTACCAGCTGAGAATTATTCTCTCCTGAAACACACTGGGAGTCGACTACCATTCCTAGGGAGTCGACTACCAGCTTTCGAAATTCAACGTTTGACCTGACTTTTGATATCTATCTCATTTTTTGCTCCCATGATTCTCGGGGCAAAAGTCAAATGAATTTGAATTTTGAATTCTCCATTTTTACCTATAAATAGAGGACTATTTATTTGAGAGAAAAACACACAATACTTGAAATAAAAATTCTCTTGCGCAAAAGTTGTAAACGTTCTCAAATTATCAGCTGTCATATTTTTCCTAGCCAAATCTGTTTTTACATTCTTGATCTTGTATTTCTTTAAGATATTATTTTCTGAAGATCAACTTTTATTTGGCTATTTGTTTTCAAAATCCATATTCTTTATTCTCTGATTTTATTTGAACGGATTTTTGAAAAACATTGATTTAGATCATAAAGACTTTATTTGTATCTTTGTGTGATCTAAAATCTTATTCTATCAGCCACGATTACACATAGTTGTCTATTACTATTGGCTATAGAATCTGGGTGTAAATCCAAACTCCACCAAATATTGTGGTGAGTTGGATATCGATTTTCACTTTGTGTTTACCCTTTGTTGAGAGGGTGTTGGAAACCCTAGACAAGTCTAGGTGTTGTGATTGGAAATCCTGGTCAAGGCTAGGTGTGTGGGAAATCCCTAACAAGTTTAGTTAGGTGCTTGTATTTGCCAAGGCAGATAGTGGAAATCTCGTACCGGATTGGTCGAGGACTGGACGTACCCAAGGTTGTGGGAAAACCAAGATAAAAATCCTTGTGTTTACGTTTGATTCTCTCTGTGTTTGTTTATTCTTGCACTCGTACTATTATTTGCTTGTTGTTGCAAAGATTATCTTTCTGATATCAGTTGTGAATATAAATATAATATTGATATTATTTGCAATTGCATATATCTTTTTTATTAACTACGCTGTGCTTAATTTCCCTCTGGGAGTCGACTACTGTTCATAGGGAGTCGACTACCAGAAGAGTTTTATCTCTGATCTGCTTTTAAGATTACTTAAGTTAATTAAGAACCAAGCGTAGATCACTCTACTTGGTTTCTTATGCAACATTAGAAGGCTTTGAATTGTGCTAATCTATTAAGAACGAAAAAGTTTATTTTATACAACACTATTCAACCATCCTTCTAGTGTTGTTTGCCATCCACAGGATCCAACACTTGGTATCAGAGCGAGGCTATAAAGGTGATGGAGTCAACATCATTTCACTCTGACGGACTCAATACCATGCGACCACCGCTATTCAACGGAATAAACTACGCTAGCTGGAAGATCCGAATGAAGACTCACCTGGAGTCAATGGACATCGAGGCATGGACCATAACTAAAGTTCTGTACATCGCACCCACCGAAGTTGAATTTGGGAAGTGGTCAGCCGACGACAAGAAGAGAGCAAATCTCAATGCAAAGGTAATGAATGCACTATTTTGCGCTGTAACAGGAAATGAGTTCAATCAAGTTTCCCAATGCGAGACAACACATCAAATATGGCACACCCTTCAGGTAAGTCACGAAGGAACTAAAAAGGTAAAGTAATCCCGCATAAATGTCTTACACTCTAAATTCGAATCTTTTAAAATGGTAGAAGGAGAGAGTATCACTGACGTGAATACTCGTTTTACTAACATTACAAATAAGCTTGCAGGATTAGGAAAGAAACTATCCGAATATGAGCAGGTGATGAAAATACTGAGATCTCTCCGACCCAAATGGAAGGGAAAGACAACAGCCATTCGAGAAGCCCATAACGTAAAGGATCTTACCATCAAAGAACTAATGGGAAATCTCATGGCAAATGAGATTGAACTTGAAGAAGATAAGAAGATCGAAGAAAAACCAAAGAAGAAGAATCTTGCTTTCAAAGCTTAAGAAGAAGATTCCGACTACACTGACAAAGAAGACCATATTGCCTTCATCTCAATGAACTTTAAAGAGTTCATCACAAGTAAGTATGGTAAACGTTCTTTTAGACCCACTAACGGTATTATCTGTTTTGGTTGCAATAAAACAGGACACGTCAAACGAGACTGTCCGTTGGAAAGAAACAACCGTGATTACAGAGATCGTGGGAAGAACCGAGAAAGCAATGAAAAGAGAAACAATGGAAGAAACAAATTCCGACGACAAATGAAGGAAGCTTACGCAGCTTTCGACCAGAGCGACGTCTCTTCATCCGATGAATCCTCAGCAGACGACAATGATGAAAGAAGAGAAACAGCACACATGTGCTTCATGGCCTCCACTTCTTCTAAGGTAAGCTCGCATCATGATTCATCTAGGGATAGTGATTCGTCATCAAGTGATGATGAAGACATGGATTCTAGGGGAGCATATAAGGAGTTATGCAAAATGCATGAAAAGCTCATAAAAGAACATAGAAGAACACTTAGGAATATTAAAGAGGATGTTAAAGAAAAGGAAGAAGTTATTAAGGAGAATAGTCTTCTTAATGAAAAGAATAACTCTTTGTAGAAAGACATTCTCTCTGTAAATAAAAAGGTTGAGAATTTGAATAATCTTCTCGTATCTGTCAAAGATAAATACGACGCTACGATGAAAATTAGTGAAAATTTCAATAAAGGAAAAGGGAAGCTAGATAGTTTAATAGATAATCGAAAAGCCTCATCTAGCAAAACCGGACTCGGATATGATTCAAATCATACCAAGAAACGGGTTAAGCATACTAGGATGTATCATTCTAACAATAATTTTCTAAGCATCTGGATACCAAAGAACTTGTCCGATCAAAGAAAGAAAAGGTACGCTACAAACTTTGTTCAGCAAGTTCATTTAAGCAAAAATTATAAATATATCTTTCATGAAAGAACTAAACCATACTTGGTTTGGTTTCCTAAAGACTAACCCTCTGGACTCAAAAGCAAAGAGTACCATAAAACGTCTATCCTTTCAGGTACTCTAAAAGAAACAAAGAGGAGAAACAAGATCCAACGCTTGATAACCAGACCGGCATCAAAAGTTTTTTTTGCGACTAAATCACTTTGCAAAATTATATGCCCAACATGTTTAAATGATAAAATAATATTTTTTTAAAAATCTCTTATTTATGATTATAAATGTTTATGTTATCTCTAGAAAACATTTTTGTTCAGAAACGCACTCAGCTTTGGACCAAAACCCCTCGGGATGAGAAAACGACTTAGCCCAGCAGGGAGTCGACTACCTACATTAAGGAGTCGACTACTAGCGTGCTGTGCGATTTCTGGGTTTGATTTTTTCTGTTTTTTTTCTAACTCCTATTTGGTTTCCATTGAGTTAATGGGTTCATGTCCAAAGGGTAACTTAAACCCAATAAGCCAAACTTGATCCCAACCACTCATCTGTTGATCCAAAGGCCTATAATATTCATCTACTTTCACCTCATTGTTAAAAACCCACATAGTCAATACCCTAAGGTAGCTGACTACCCATTCTCTCATCCTCTTGAAAAATTTCTTTTGGCCCTTGGTGATCTCTTGGTTATTCAACTTCTACCATCACTTGGTTTCATCATCCTCCCAAGTTTACTCAAGGTAAAATCTCTTCCAATCAACTTTTACTTCATTTATTTGTTGATGTTCTTATATATTCGTGCATATCTAGTTGTGTAAATAATTTTTACTCTATCTAGATGCCTTTTAAGAAATTGGCTTCAAAGAAGAGGAAGGTCACAACTGAATCCATCTCTAAAAAGAAACCATCTTGCCCTATCTCTTTAGAACCACTACCTATGAACACTTTGTTAAAATTTCCAAAAAGCCTATTCTCATGAAAGATTTGTAAAATTTGATCATGTAGAAAACTATGGCATTGACAGCATTTTGGAATTTCAAAACTAGGCAAACGTCTTTTCTGTTGAAAACATGTATTTCTGCTATCCTAGACTCGGGCATCTCTTCTATGCCAATATGGATTATGACCTTGCCAAGAGTAGATTTATCACCAAAGTGCTTGACACTAAACTTGCCATAACCGTGAAATCTCTAGGAGAAGCCTTAGGAATCCCGTACACTGGTGTGTTACTGGATAATATAGAGATGGTTGATGAAAATTTTTTGGAGAGAATGTATTTTTCCTGGAAAATATTTCCAAAAAAAACTTCCTTGTAGCGATCTTCGCTATCCAGGAAGAATCCTTGCAAATATATTGTCTTACAATATAACTCAAAAATCTGGAAGCCACTCTGTACTATCTGAGAAACAAGCCAAGTGCATTTATGCAATGCTAGGAAATATTCGTGTCAATTGGGTAAAAGTCATCATGGACTCCATCCTTGCATCTGCTTCTTCTGACCGACCTTCGTCTACCCTTGCCCACGGCCATTATCTCACCATTCTGTTTATTGGTTATAATGTGCACTTGGAAATGAAATCACTATTCTGGATCTGGCACGCATCTTTGATGTTCATGCTCTCGGTAGAATGAATCTCCATAGAGATCTTGATCAGAACATTCCTGAAGAGAAGCTTGCTGCCGAAGGAGGATCGTTGTAACGGCCGCATTCTGACCGTTCGTATTTTCTACGCGTACGACTCTTTTCGTGTGCGTATTTATTTTTTTGCTTCTTCTTAGATCCGGACTATGCAATGTGATATGTCGTTGTGACCGTAAGGAAGAGTAGTTATTTGTGGGATTTTTAGTGAACGTCATTTCACGGGTCGTTCTCCCACAAATCAGGTTTGATTGCAGAGTCGTCATAGCTTTAGACTTGGTTGTCGGATCTTTTATTTTTTTGTTCGTTTTTGTGGACCAAATGCACGATTGACCACCGTAACCCCGAGTCTCTCTTCGTCACGGTCGTCTCGATATTTTTTTCGTAATTTTCTGACACCCCTAGCCCAATCAATTCACTAATCAAAATCAAGCCCATTAAGCCTAATCAATTCAAAATTCAAATTTGCTAATCCAAATCTTAATGAGATTTGTACGTATCATGAAAGGGATTTGCTGCCACTACCCTCACCCAGCTTTTCCCCACTTTGCACACCCCCTCTCTCTCACTCCCTCTCTCACATCCCTAAATTATAGCCCCATATAGCAACATTTCTCTTTAAGAATCAACAACCCATGGCAAACCCTACATCTCACGCATATACCCATACCCAGCCGCCACCGTCTATTTTTGTGCTGCCCTCCTGCCGTCAGCGGCCACCTCCAACGCCCCCCCTACTCTGGACACCTCCACCACCTCCTTCTCCTCCCTTCTCCCCTCTTAAAAGACATCTAAAACCCTAAATACAAAGCCCAGGCCGGATTTCATTGCTGCTGTGCACGATCGTCGGAAAACGTTTGCCGCCGCCACTTTGGCCGCCCCCTCCAGCCGTTGCCTCCTCCACTTGACTCCCCTTTGACCCATGTATCATCTGCAACCCTCCTCCCCCTTTCCTCTACTCTCTATCTCCCTAAAAATACTCTCAAACACAACACAAACGACAGTTTGGATAGATCTGTCCATCGTCGGAAAAATGCCATGCCTGGCCACCTCCAGCCACCGCCGACGGCCACCCTACCACCGTTGGACTCCTCTCGAACCCCTCTATCATCTGCAACTCCCCTTACTATCTTCCCTTATCTCTAACTCCTCGAAAACCCGTTGAAACCAAGCCCTAGCGGCTGTTTTTGATAGATCTGTGTGCTGCCCTTCAACACCGATGCCCGACCATCTTCGACCACTTCCGGCGACCACTCCACCACCATTAGATCCCCCTTGAACCCCTTTAACTACTACAAGTCCCCCTTGACTCCTCTGATCACTGCTTTTCTGCTGCGACGTGCGACAACGACTGTTGTGCGAATCTGTCCTCATCGTCTTCTCACGGCCGCCCACCGCCGTGCTCAGACGTCGGTGGCCACCCACCAGGCTGAGCAACCCCCACTGACCTTCTTCAATCCTCGACAGCCCCCTTGGATCCTAGGAGTTCACGCACGTCGCCAAACTCGCCTGTTTTTCCCCGACGTTGCCGCCGTCGTGAAGATCCGTTGCACTACCCGCAACGGGAGAGAGAGCACCGCTTGCTCGCTGTTCGATCCTCCACCTCACTGTCTATAAGTGTCTTGCTGTGCTACCTACGGCCGAGATGTTGCAGACGACACCAATCCATCACCGTTCAGACCTGACATCTGATTTTCGATCGCCGTCAAAAGATTAGTCCTCTAACGTGTAGTAAGAACCCCCACTGTAGCAAATCGAAAACTTAATCTAAAAATCGTCAACAATAATTAAATTTAATTTATGCTCCTGTAAAATGTTGCAAAATATTAGACATCGACGAAGGACTGAATATCTGTGCACACAGGATAGATCGTCGATTAGGCTGAACCAAAACAAAAACGTGACTTTGACCGCTAGGATAGCCCCGTTGAACATAGAAATGAACTCTAATAGGAATGATGAAAAATGTGTCCTGACACCGCCGTTGACCCGTTTCAGATGAACCCTCGCTGACGCTCCACTTTGACGGGACGCTTCGGACAGACGACGCTCTCGCCACCGCAGGCAAGTGTTTACACTTGTACTCTTATGGCCACGTTTAGGACATCTCCTTCTTAGAATGTTAGAGTACATTAAAAGAGAAGCGGACGTGAAATGATAGGGAGTTGTTCATTCTAGGGGGTGCATGCGTGTGGACCCCCTAGAATGAACGACTCTTTTTGTGTGCGTATTTATTTTTTTGCTTCTTCTTGATTCTGGACTATGCGATGCGATATGTCGTTGTGACCGTAAGAAAGAATAGTTATTTGTGGGATTTTTAGTGAACGTCATTTCACGGGTCGTTCTCCCACAAATCGGGTTTGATTGCAGAGTCGTCGTAGCTTTAGACTTGGTTGCCGGATCTTTTATTTTTTTGTTCTTTTTTCGTGGACCAAATGCACGATTGACCACCGTACCCCCGAGCCTCTCTTCGTCACGGTCGTCCCGATATTTCTTTCGTAATTTTCCGACACCCCTAGCCCAATCAATTCACTAATCAAAATTAAGCCCATTAAGCCTAATCAATTCAAAATTCAAATTTGCTAATCAAAATCTTAATGAGATTTGTACGTATCATGAAAGGGATTTGCTGTAACTACCCTCACCCAGCTTTTCCCCACTTTGCACACCCCCTCTCTCATACTCCCTCTCTCACATCCCTAAATTATAGCCCCAATATAGCAACATTTCTCTTTAAGAATCAACAACCCATGGCAAACCCTACATCTCATGCATATACCCATACCGAGCCGCCGCCTTCTATTTTTGCGCTGCCCTCCCACCGCCGATGGCAACTACCAGCGTCCCCCTACTCCGGCCACCTCCACCACCTCCTTCTCCCCCCTTCTCCCCTCTCAAAAGACATCTAAAACCCTAAATACAAATCCCAGGCCGGATTTCGTTGCTGCTGTGTGCGATCGCCGGAAAACGGCCGCCGCCACCGCTCCGGCCACCCCCTCCGGCCGCCGCCGCCTCCACTTGACTCCCCTTTGACCCCTCTATCATCTGTAACCCTTCTCCCCCTCTATCATCTGCAACCCTTCTCCCCCTTTCCTATACTCTCTATCTCCCTCAAGACACTCTCAAACACAACACAAACGTCAGTTTGGACAGATCTGTCCATCGCCGGAAAAAATCCACGTCCGTCCACCTTCGGCCACCGCCGACGGCCACCCTACCACCGTTGGACTCCTCTTGAATCCCCCTATCATCGACAACTCCTCTTACTCTCTTCCCTCATCTCTAACTCCTTGAAAACCCGTTGAAACCAAGCCCTAGCGGCTGTTTTTGACAGATCTGTGCGCTGCCCTTCAACGCCGACACCCGTTGTGGGAATCTGTTCTCATCGTCTTCTCACGGCCGCCCACCGCCATGCTCAGATGCCGGTGGCCACCCACCGAGCCGAGCAACCCCCATTGACCTTCTTCAATCCCCGACACCCCCCTTGAATCCTAGGAGTTCACGCGCGTCGCCAAAATCGCGTGTTTTTCCCCGACGTTGCCGCTGTCGTGAAGATCCGTTGCGTTACCCGCAACGGGAGAGAGAGCGCCGCTTGCTCGCTGTTCGGAAGTGTCTTGCTACACTACCCACGGCCGAGACGTTGTAGACGACGCCGATCCATCTCCGTTCAGACCCGACATCCGCTTTTCGATCGACGTCAAAAGGTTAGTCCTCAAACGTGTAGTTAGAACCCCCACGGTAGCAAATCGGAAACTTAATCTAAAGATCGTCAACAATAATTAAATTTCATTTCTGCTCCTTTAAAATGTTGCAAAATATTAGACATCGACGAAGGACTGAATATCTGTGCACACAGGATAGATCGTCGATTAGGCTGAACCAAAACAAAAACGTGACTTTGACCGCTAGGATAGCCCCGTTGAACATAGAAATGAACTCTAATAGGAATGATGAAAAACGTGTCCTGACACCGCTGTTGACCCGTTTCTGACGAACCCTCGCTGACGCACCACTTTGACGGGACGCTCCGGACAGACGACGCTCTCGCCACCGCAGGCAAGTGTTCATAATTGTACTCTTACGGCCACGTTTAGCCCATCTCCTTCTTAGAATGTTAGAGTACATTAAAAGAGAAGCGGACGTGAAATGATAGCATCTGGGACCCCCTTGACAGGTTAGACTTGACGACGAAGTCTAAGCACAACAACAACAAAAACTGACACCTTAGGGTTTTCCTGTGTGTGCGTGCGTGTGGACCCCCTAGAATCAACAACAACAACAACTGCTACCATTGGTTTCCTCTGTGTGTGCGTGCGTGTGGACCCCCTAGAATGAACAACTCTCATCCATTCTCGTCATGTCATGAAACTCTCATTCATTCTCGTCGTTCCATGTCATGTCATGTATTGCATAAGCCTGTGGGCGAATAGGGCACTCCCCAAGCTAGAGAGAGTGAACCCTTGTCACGATTGGAAATGGATAAGCCTGCGGGCGAATAGGGCACTCTCCAAGCTAGAGAGAGTGAACCCTTGTCACGATTGGTAATGGATAAGCCTACGGGCGAATAGGGCGCTCACGAGTGAGTGGGTGATCCCTTGTCTTGTCTTGTCTTGTGCACTTGGGTTTGGGGTAGGGTTGAGCGGTCACACGGGGAGAGGGTCTGGCTGCCCTCAAACCGTAAGGCGTGAACCCTTCTGACCGACGCCCCGTTTACGGTTTGGGCTTGGTGTCGTTTTACCACAAGTGTACGGTTAGTGTAGGTTGCGGGTTTATCGAACTCAGGGAGGTGGATGGCTTGAATGGCTACTAGCCTCGCCTAGGTTGCATGATAGCTACGCAGATGATATGGGTGGAAGTGTAGAAATAAAAGAAATAAATAAAAAGACAAGAAATGAATCCCCGCTAACACGGGCTAGAGCACTCATGACACTTGGCATTTGACTTGACACAGGGTGATACATTGCCCCTGAAGGTGGTACCTAGCGGCCCATTGGCCCGATATTCCTTTCGATGCCCAGTACGCTAGGTCTACCCAGTTCCGGATGGTGGGCATTCCCATGTCCATTAACACCTTCCGCAACCGGGAGCATTAAGGCCATAATGACAACTCCCAACATTTCATCCAAGACGTTCCCATGCGCGAGGACTCAATGTCTACGCTAGGGGCGTGAGCTATGGCTAGGGAGTCAACCGTCAAGTTTATTCCCCCATGGCCCGACGGTCAAATGCGGTCTTTCTCCCGCCAATGACAATAAAACGTCCTCGTGTAACCCTAATGGACAACTAGGTCGAATGTGATTTCTAGCAATACATCGAAGCGGATCTTGACTTGACAAGACACCGGACCCAATCCCCAACACAACTGTGTGTTGCCGTACGAATTGGACTCAGATTGCTAGGAATCCCCATTGACACATTCCATCGAACACATACCAAGCAATCAAGTCAAACGTAAATCCCAAGCATCAATCCATACTCTAACCCGTATTAGGGTTCATCAAGAACTACTCAATGGTGAAGATCATGATAGAAAGCAATAAAAATGAAAAACAAACATTCACCATCAAGCACAATGAAAACAACACAAAACAATGGAGAACAAGAAAAAGAAATACTTAGCTTGCATTTGAATCCATCAATCCATTACAAGATTATTGAAAGAGAGAAACCCTAATCTAAACTAACCTAAGATCCCATGAAAGGGCTGAAAACTGTTGAAAAAATGGGGGACGAGATCCCTCAAGTCGTGCCCCGTCTTCTATTTATAAGCCCCCTCAAACCCTTAACAGTTCGGGTCCAAAAACCACTTAAACTGCTAAAACAGGCCCAACCGATCGGGTGGAAGTTCACCCGATCGGGTGGAAATAAACAGAGACTCAACTGCTGAAATTTGGCTCAACTGGACGGACATCCGGACACCCAACCGATCGGTTGAAGTGAAAATCCAGACAGTACCCACTTTCAGCACACAGCTGCGCTCAGAAAATTCGAAAAAAATGTAGAAAAATCAGATTTGGGCATGCGACCTATCGTTGGAAAGATAACGACGATGCCAATGCTAGAAAAATAAGAGATCATCCAAAATCCCTCTAGAATGATAGTAGATCTTCAATGAATGAGCAGTAGTGCGCGAGAGGGGAAGAAAAGGCCACCCGATCGGTTGAAATGTCAACCGATCGGGTGACCTGACAGTCGCTTTGGCCATCGGGCTTCAAAAAGCATCAACCGGTTGCTGAGGAGAGCTGGTGGCGTGACCGGGTTTTCGTTTGTTGATTTTCAGCTTCAGATGAACCGATCGGGTGATATGTCACCCGATCGGTTGGAATTAAGCTCAAAAAGACAGAGAGCTCTGTCGATCTCACCCGATCGCTGAATCGATAGGGCGAGCTGCTCTTCACTTCAGCTCTTGTCCGGGTCGGATACGCGTGCGTCAACTGATCGAGTGGCTCTGTCCACCCGATCGGTTGAGGGCTAAAATATGGATTTCTTCGTCGTTTGGTCCTCTGGATCGCGCGTGACACATCCCGTTGCTCCGGGGACTCATGATATCTTCTTTATACGTCCCCAACGCTAGCAATCTCCTGAATTTACACTAAAACACAAAGAAGTGAAAGAAAACTAAAAATCATAAGAGAAAGGGTACGTAACGACGGAAAACAACGGAAAATCACAAAGAAGAGGTGCGTGAATATATAAAATATAAACGCACGTCAAAATCCCCCAAGCTGAACCCTTCCTCGTCCTCGAGAAAGGCAAGCGAGAGTAGGATCTCGGAGGGAAAAAAATAGGGAGAGAGAGAAAACACATCACTAAACCAAGGAAATATGAGTCCAAACAAGTGTACGACAAAACACATCACTATCTAACAAAATCAAACACGCCACACTAAGCAAGCATACGACAAAACGCATCACTAAACCAAGGAAATATGAGTCCAAACAAGTGTCGTGAGCCCATGTGGTGAAGCGCGAGTGAGTGTGATCATGTGCTAGTAGACGGTGTCACTATCTACATTATGCAATAGAGCTCCATATACACATACCCAAGGAACAACCCAAATATCAATTCGATTCGAAATTGCGGTGAATAGTAGCTCAAGCATGCATGAGAAGAATATAAGAATAGAAGCGTATTATGCATCTGGGACTCCACAGCTAGGAACTAGGAAATCACCACACTATCGCCTAGATAATCGATAGAAAGTCCTTATACCAAGTGTGTTCGAAAACGATGGAGATTGAGAAGGTGTGTAGTAGAACACTCGGTGCAAACTCTCGCCTTCCCTTTATTCTCGGTAGATAGGAAAAATATTCACACGGGAATTTTTTTTGGGTTTTGGGTATATGTATTTTTTTTTGGATTTTTGGCTATACATATATTTTTTTCTCTCTTTTTTGGGTTTTTCTTTTCTCTCTTTTTTTGGATTTTTTGGATTTTGGGATATATACATGTGTACACTCCCAAGTGGGAGAACGGTACATGACGAGGGGATTTACATCAAGTAAAACAAAAAAGAAATAGGATTCTAAACACTTGGTCAAAGGTAATTTTTCTCGCTAATCATAGCATGGGCTAAATGGGTTATCCTGGTCCTATTTGTTGAATCCCGACACATGTGAATTGAAGCATACGCTATATATATATATATATATATATATATATATATATATATATATATATATATATATATATATATATATATATATATATATATATATATATATATATTCATGCATATAGAAGCAGCCAATAGAATCAAATACCGCATATTCAAATCGAAGCATGATAATCTAGAGGTCAACCAAAGACATGTATATAAATCAAAATCACAAAGTAGAAGCACACCAACTAGCTAGTACGACACACGACTCATACAAAAGCAAAGTGAATCCACGATGCATGAAATGCAATAGGACTTGGCTTCCTAGGGTTAGTGAATGTGATTATCGTAGCTATGCTAGGTGTGTGTGTGTGTGTGTGTGTGTGTTTCTGTGGCAATTCATCATATGGGGTCATCTCTAGGAGAGGGAGATAAAAAGAAGAGAAGAAAAAGAAAAACACGATGAAAACGACTCAAAAACATGGTGAAATAGACACAACTGACGCACAAAGTGCGACTCCCCCAAGATGAAACTTGCATTGCCCTCAATGCAATAATAGTGAATACGGGAGGGCAATGAAAATGGGGGGGGGGGTACGCACCGACTCAAAAATAATGAAAAACATGAAAAACACACAAACGAAATTGAAAAATAAAGAAAAATAAACACATAAAAGAAAAGATAGAAAAGCACATCTGCACGACACATATAAACAGGCACACAACAACGAAATCACACGACAACACACATAAAAATCAATTTCCCCTAAGCTGAACATGACAATGCTAGCGAAATGATATGATCAATGTGATGCAGAAAAATGCTAGGGGAAGATCGGAAAAGAAAAAGAAAGAAATCAAAATGCAGGAGAGGACAAGATTATTATGATGGGGGTGAAATGATAGAAGGGCTAGAGGATGGGGGTGAAATGATAGAAGGGCACGACATGATGGGTTATTATGATGTAAGAGCAAACCCTAGATACGCTCCCCTCGCTAATTAGAGGAGACAAGATTATTCTAATCTAAACTGAAAAGCTGTAAATTTCTGTACTACTAGATTAGGATACACCTGAGCATAGGTGGATCCATAATCTGGAGTGGGGCAGATAGCTGCTCTAACTGATCCTTTTGTGGCTCCACCAGAAGCGCTGTGCCACGTGTGCCAATGGACCCAAGCAATGCACCTCCAAGCATCCTTAGTAGGTGTCCACCTGTGACCTATAAAGGACGAGGTGCATTAGTCCATGGCAAGAAATTTTTTCCCACAATGAATGTATCCCAGAGATAATCATCAACATAAGATGGAAAAATAATAAACGGGTGACGAATACTCCCTGAGAATGGGTCGTTATCCTCTGTACTAGTGACGACCAAATCCTCGCTCTCTAAGAGAAGTGGCTCTCCAGGTAGTGACACACCGCAGCATACCTCATGGGAAGTTGATCATGTGTCCTGCGAGAGATATGGTGTGTCAAAAACATATAAGTCTAAAGAAATAGGATGTGAAAAACGAGACTTAAATGTGGAGTCAGAGTGAGTATGAAAATCTCTCTGAATAGGGGCAGTATGCTCAAGTATATACTCAGCCGCAGAAGAAATGGAGAGTGACGGTAGAGGTAGATGTGACTCTGGCTCCATAAAGTGGACCATCGTATCCAAACCCTCATGCACATCCTCCTCGACGATATGCTCATGCTCCACCATCTGCCCGATGTCCTGAATGACATCGTCGTGGTTGACCACAGACCAAGGAAGAAGCTGCGACAGAGATGGCTGTGGAGGTGGATGTGGAGCGGACCCCTCATATGTAGTCATGGTGTCCTCGTCCTCACGCACATCCTCCTCGTCGGTATGCATAAGCTCTGTGGTCTCCTCGGTACTCTCGTAGGACTCAAGTGGGGTATCCAAATCAAGATGAGAAGTCTCTCCCACAGATCCTAGAGAAATCTCCCCATCCTCACTATCATCATCAAAAAATGCTTTGTTATCCAAGTGGTAGTGTTGGAAAAATGGGGTATCGACATGAGATGTGTCTATGGTGGCCGATGAGATGGTGGTCTCAACCATGAAAGTGGTTATATCCACTCCTTCATCCCCTCTCCTCGGTGTAGGCTCGGTGATTGGTACCATCAAGTTTTGTAATATTTGGCCTTGGTTAAACATGGCACTTTCAAGGAAAGACACGAGGCTTGATTATTCGTGTGTTTGTGGAGGGATATAAGGTTGAGGAAATGGATGTGAGGTGTTTGGGCTAAGGTTGTGGGAGAATGTTTGGCCTTGGTTTAGAATGAGGCTTTCAGGCGTAAATGGGCAATCATTATGCACGTGCCCTGCCATCCCACAAATCTCACAAACCACAAATGAATAAGGATCATAGCCTCCCATCTGAGCATCGAAATTTGATATCCACATGGTTATACCAAAGATACCTAGAGAGGAGCATCAATAGTACAAGAGAATAACAAACAGATAATATAATGGTGGGGGAAAAAATTTCTCGGTTATTGTATTATTTTTTTATGCGTAGTCTAACGAACCCAAGCTAAGCTAATATCAAACCGAATGCCTCCCCGGCAACGGCGCCAAAAACTTGACCGACGCCCCGTTTACGGTTTGGGCGCGGTGTCGTTTTACCGCAAGTGCATGGTTAGTGTAGGGTGCGGGTTTATCGAACTCATGGAGGTGGATGGCTTGAATGGCTACTAGCCTCGCCTAGGTTGTGTGATAGCTACGTAGATGATATGGGTGGAAGTGTAGAAATAAAAGAAATAAATAAAAAGACAAGAAATGAATCCCCACTAACACGAGCTAGAGCACTCATGACACTTGGCATTTGACTTGACCCAGGGTGAGACATTGCCCCTAAAGGTGGTACCTAGTGTCCCATGGGACCGATATTCCTGTCGATGCCCAGTACGCTAGGTCTACCCGGTTCCATACGATGGGCATTCCAATGTCCATTAACACCTTCCATAACTAGGAGCATTAAGGCCACAATGATAACTCCCAACATTTCATCCAAGCCGTTCCCACGCGCGAGGACTCAATGTCTATGCTAGGGGCGTGAGCTGTGGCTAAAGAGTCAATCGCCAAGTTTATTCCCCCATGGCCCGACGGTCAAAGGCGGTCTTTCTCCCGCCAATGATAATAAAACGTCCCCACGTAACCCTAATGGCCAAATAGGTCGAATGTGATTTCTAGCAATACATCGAAGCGGATCTTGACTAGACAAGACACCGGACCCCAATCCCCAACACAACTAGTGTGTTGCCATACGAATTGGACTCAGATTGCTAGAAATCCCCATTGACACATTCCATCGAACACATACCAAGCAATCAAGTCAAACGTAAATCCCAAGCATCAATCCATACTCTAACCCGTATTAGGGTTCATCAAGAACTACTCAATGGTGAAGATCATGATAGAAAGCAATAAAAATGACAAACAAACATTCACCATCAAGCACAATGAAAACAACACAAAACAATGGAGAATAAGAAAAAGAAATACTTAGCTTGCATTTGAATCCATCAATCCATTACACGATTATTGAAAGAGAGAAAACCTAATCTAAACTAACCTAAGCTCCCATGAAAGGGGCTGAAAACTGCTGAAAAAATGGGGGAAGAGATCCCTCAAGTCGTGCCCCATCTTCTATTTATAAGCCCCCTCAAACCCTTAACAGTTCGGGTCAAAAAATCCACTAAAACTGCTAAAATAGTCCTAACCGATCGGGTGGAAGTTCACCCGATCGGGTGGGAATAAACAGAGACTCAACTGCTGAAATTTGGCTCAACCGGACGGACACCCAACCGATCGGTTGAAGTGAAAATCCAGGCAGCACCCACTTTCAGCACACAGCTGCGCTCAGAAAATTCGAGAAAAATGTAGAAAAATCGGATTTGGGCTTGTGACCTATCGTTGGAAAGCTAACGACGATGCCGACGCTAGAAAAATAAAAGATCACCCAAAATCCCTCTGAAATTAAAGCAGATATTCAATGAATGAGAAGCAGTGCGCGAGAGGAGAAGAAAAGGCCACCCGATCGGTTGAAATGTCAACCGATCGGGTTAGCTGATAGTTGCTTTGGCCATCGGGCTTCAAAAAGCATCAACCGGTCGCCGAGGAGAGCGGGTGGTGTGACCGGGTCGTCGTTTGCTGATTTTAAGCTTCAGATGAACCAATCGGGTGATATGTCACCCGATCGGTTGGAATTAAGCTCAAAAGGACAGAGAGCTCTGTCGATCTCACCCGATCGCTGAACCGATAGGGCGAGCTGCTCTTCACTTCAGCTCTTGTCCAGGTCGGATATGCGTGCATCAACCGATCGGGTGGCTCTGTCCACCCGACCGGTTGAGGGCTGAAATATGGATTTTTTCGTCGTTTGGCCCTCTAGATCGTGCGTGACTCCTCCCGTTGCTCCGGGGACTCATGATATCTTCTTTATACGTCCCCAACGCTAGCAATCTCCTGCATTTACACAAAAACACAAAGAAGTGAAAGAAAACTAAAATCATAAGAGAAAGGGTACGGAACGACGGAAAACAACGGAAAATCACAAAGAAGACGTGCGTGAATATATAAAATATAAACGCACGTCACCTTCGAGTCACACATGTCTTGTCTTGTCTTGTCCCGTCCCGTCTAGCTTAGTCCAGTAGCCGGTAGCATACACTACGGCTACTGCCTGTCATGTTTTACTTTCTTGCACAGCTTTACTGTTTGCATAGTATAACTGTCATGTCAAAACAGCAGCATGTTAATCAACCTGTAAAATATTGCAATTAATTACCTTACACATGTAGTAGATTCTAACCCTTCTTTGTAGACTTTACCTGACGTACAGTTCCTTTCTCTTGGGTGTTGTACGTCAGGTGTTGAGCCAAAGCACGTGGACGAGCCGGATGTACCTGAGTACTTGGAGCCAGAGGGCGTCAACCCGGAGTACGTACCCGACGAGGACCAGACATAGAGGTCTCTTCCGTCACTGTTTTATAGAGGTTACTACTTTTAGTTGGGTGTCTAGCACCACTTTACCTTTTTGCCTAGGTTGGGTGCTTCGCACCATTAGTTTCCTTTTTCTGCAGTTTGTTGCCATGCTCGAGCTTCTCTTCTTTTAGATTTGTCATAAACTGGATATTGTCTCTTTTATAAAATGAATGCATCCATTCTTTCTGTACTTTTGTTGTTCTGAATTATATATATGCAAGAACCTGTAATTTATAAATGGTACCCCCTACAGACGCTTATTGGGTCCGAGCCTCACAGCTCCGACCCAAGCAGACCTTAGTCACGTTTCGCTTCAGTCGTTTTGGGAAGCGGGGCATGACAATCGTCATCCTCAAGGAAGGGTAAGAAACCTATTGTTGTAGGTTCTGATGAAGAAGAAGAAGAAGAAAAAGATAGCGAATAAGAAGAAGAAGAAGAAGAGGAGCCACCAGCCTACATCATTGAACTTCAAGATATGCTCTTGAAGAAAATTGGAAAGCTAAAGATATCCCAAGAGAGAGGTTTTGAAGATCTCAACAAGAAAGTAGACGATATCAAAGAATTGGTGGTGAAAAGCAACAAGATGACGGAAGAAACACTTGGCATGATCCTTGGCGAGATCAAGGAACTGAAGAAGAATGGCGGTCATTCTTGATTTCTTAAACAATGGTTTTAAAACAATGATTTCAAACTTCCCGGTCTGTAATAACTATACTATGATGTGATGCTTGATACTATGCTTATGGATGAACTTATCTGATATATTCTGCAAGATATTAGTTGATCATATGCTAACGTACTTTTTTGCAGGATTGGTAATTGTATTCCTCTCTGTCAAAGTTTATATTTGATTACAACTTGGATGATTTATTTGTTGAAATAATATGTCATTTTTTGTTGATGACAAGGGGGAGAAAGTGTATAAAATACAACAATGAATGTATTGTTTTGCTAATAGCTTCAATGCAGGGGGAGAACCGCATCAAAACAGGGGGAGTAAGTTTATTTTCATGTCATATTATTATGTCAACTACTTCATTTTTTCATTTAGGTGCCATCATCAAAAAGGGGAAGAGTGATGGAAATTGAATTCCACCCCAAGTGATTTTGATGATGAGCACACCAAGTGAAGCTTGGTGTACAAACTACACTATAGTTAAGTGTGCAGATTATGCAGCCTTATACATACTCCAAAGAAGCATAATCTACACTCACTTGATGATGAAGATCAAGCTCAAATGGAATAGAAGCTCAATGAGAAGCTCGCATCTACATCATCAGTTGATCAAGCTTCCGAAGACGTGTCCTAGTCTACAGTGTGAGAGTTGTGTCCTTCATAGGGTTATGTTAAAGCCAAAAGTATAGATAACACACACACACACATGATTTCGAAGATAAATATTTTAAATATTTTTAAAATCATTTTCAAAATTATTGAGAGCTTTTTGCTAGTCACTTTGCATTTGGTAGTTAAACTCTATTACACCCTGGAGCTAACTACATGTCTTACTAGCTGTGTTTTAGAAGAAACTCCTCTGGGAGTCGACTACTAAGGAGTGGGAGTCGACTACCAGCTGAGAATTATTCTCTCCTGAAACACACTGGGAGTTCACTACCATTCCTAGGGAGTCGACTACCAGCTGTCGAAATTCAATGTTTGACCTGACTTTTGACATCTATTTCATTTATTGCTCTCATGATTCTCGGGGTAAAAGTCAAATGAATTTGAATGTGAATTCTCCATTTTTACCTATAAATAGAGGACTATTTCTTTGAGAGAAAAACACACAATACTTGAAATAAAAATTCTCATGCGCAAAAGTTGTAAACGTTCTCAAATTCTCAGCTCTTATATTTTTCTTAGCCAAATCTGTTTTTACATTCTTGATCTGTATTTCTTTAAGATATTATTTTCTGAAGATCAACTTTTATTTGGCTATTTGTTTTCAAAATCCATATTCTTTATTCTCTCATTTTATTTGAAGGGATTTTTGAAAAATATTAATTTAGATCACAAAGACTTTATTTGTATCTTTGTGTGATCTAAAATCTTATTCTATCAGCCACGATTACACATAGTTGTCTATTACTATTGGCTATAGAATCTGGGTGTAAATCCAAACTCCACCAAATATTGTGGTGAGTTGGATATCGATTTTCACTTTGTGTTTACCCTTTGTTGAGAGGGTGTTGGAAACCCTAGACAAGTCTAGGTGTTGTGATTGGAAATCCTGGTTAAGGCTAGGTGTGTGGGAAAATCCTAACAAGTGAAGTTAGGTGCTTGTATTTGCCAAGGCAGATAGTGGAAATCTCATACCAGATTGGTCAGGGACTGGACGTACCCAAGGTTGTGGGGAACCAGGATAAAAATCCTTGTGTTTGCGTTTGATTCTCTCTGTGTTTGTTTATTCTTGCACTCGTACTATTATTTGCTTGTTGTTGCAAAGATTATCTTTCTGATATCAGTTGTGAATATAAATATAATATTGATATTATTTGTAATTGCATATATCTTTTTCAATAACTGAGTTGTGCTTAATTTCCCTTTGGGAGTCGACTACTGTTCATAGGGAGTCTACTACCAGAAGAGTTTTATCTCTGATCTGCTTTTAATATTACTTAAGTTGATTAAGAACCAATCATAGATCACTCTACTTGGTTTCTTAGGCAACATTAGAAGGCTTTGAATTGTGCTAATTTATTAAGAACGAAAAAGTTTATTTTATACAACACTATTCAACCCCCCCTTCTAGTGTTGTTTGCCATCTACGGGATCCAACACTTTCAATTTTCACCTTCATGGAAAGAATATTCTTTTCTAGAAAATCATTTTTTTTGTTGGAGATCAATCAACCATGGCCATGGCCAATGGTCCCATTTTATTATATCATGATCATAGGAGGGGAGACAAAATGGTCTATAGTATGCCAAAGGTCCACCCCACTACCATGTAGTGGGGTGTTTATGGTGGATAAATGAGGGGGGAGACCATAAGTCTCCCATACTCATAACACTCCCCCTTATCCATCCATTACCTTTGACCTAGCATAAGAATACTTCAGGATTCGTGATGCTAATGGGGTGGATACTTCTGGATCCAGAGTAAACGTGTTTGCCTCATTAAAACCTTAGCTATGGAAAACCTAGTGGGAAAAACCAACAGTCTTAAGGAAAAAGAGTACAACCCACAGGTTTACTCCCCTTGATCCGTACAAGCTTCAGGCTTTTAGGTCTCTCAGCTGTCACATCCCTATACAAGATTTCTAAAGGTACATCTAGGCAATGCCTTAGTAAACAGATCAGCTAAATTATTACAGGACTGAATCTGACGTACTTCAATCTGCTTCTGCTCCTGTAACTCGTGCGTTCAGAAGAACTTAGGAGAGATGTGCTTCATCCTGTCGTCCTTGATGTAACCAGCTTGTAGTTGAGATATACAAGCTGTATTATCTTCAAATATGGTTTGCTCAAGGTCGTCCGTCTGTAGCCCGGTCGTCACTAGAATGCAATGAGTGGCTGAACGAAGCCAGACACATCCTCTGCTAGCTTCATGGATTGCCAGGAGCTCTGAGAGGTTGGATGAGACTGCTGTGGTGGTCTGCTTCAAAGATTTCCAGGAGATGGTCATACCATGACGTGCGTTTATAATTTATATATTCACGCACGTCTTCTTTGTGATTTTCCGTTGTTTTCCGTCACTCTGTACCCGTTCTTTTGTGTTTTTTTATCTTTTCACTTTCTCTGTGTTTTTGTGCCAATGCAGGAGATTGCCAGCGTTGGGGACATATAAAGAAGTTATCATGAGTCCCCGGTGGAACGGGAGGTGTCACGCGCGATCCCGAGGGCCAGACATTGAAGAATATCAAATTTCAGCCCTCAACCGATCGGTTGGACAGAGCCGGTTGGACAGAGCCAACCGATCGGTTGGTGCACGCATATCTGACCCGGACAGGAGCAGAAGTGAAGAACAGCTCACCCGATCGGTTCAGCGATCGGGTGAACTGTCACGACCCCCATCCCTGGGATACCCAGAAAGACAAGGTACATGACAAGAACTAAAGACGTATCTGCAGGTCCACTGCGCATTGCTGGGAATAGTACATGTAGTATTCAAAAAACATCCAACTAACAAAGTCAGAACGACACAAAGTCACAGAGAAATACTGAAAGCCAAACACTGAACAATTGCATATACATCTCAAACATCCCATTGCATCAATTCATATAGTACAACATCTCTCACCCCAAAAGAAAACCCAAAGTACACATAGCTCTCCTCTCACCCCTCACCATTCAATCTAAGCTCCAACTCCCAACAACAGCCCTCCAACCTCAACCTCCAGCTCCACCTGCCATCTCCAAGAACCTTACCTGAAAAGTCAACGGGGCACGTCAACGCGTGACCCAGTAGGAAAGCCAACTCCCTCTAGTATGCTATTAGGGAAATGCAACTACTTTAGTTGCAACCGTGATAATGTACAATGGAAACATGAAATAAGCTAAAGGGAACATGCTACCAAACATATGAGCATGGAATTATAGAATTGAAATGGCAACTACTTTACAAACCCAACATAACATAAGGCAAGCTAGCATCATAATAAAACATAAGACAACTTATGAGAGCTACAAGTAAAGAACACATACAAGTGGACAACATTTACCAATGCTACAAAAGTAATGAAAGTATCAATTAGTGATTTGGACCCTAAGTAGTGGGTAGACCTTCTTGGGACTGGACCTCACCCCCAGTTGGGGTGGAACATGCAAACTCCCTGAGACACGCTCTTACTAAAGGAGCCCTATTTTCCCCTTATTTCCCCTTCACATTTTCTTCATTTCTACTCATTTCTGCCACTCCCCGCCACTCGGGCAAGAACAAGAGGGCCACCAACCACCAGTCCTGCCCCTCATGTTTTCTCCACAACTTAGTTTCCCCCAATCCCCGTGTCACCCTCATTTAAGAAGACTTAATCATTTATCAGCATTTTAAGTAAACATATCATGTAACAAAAGGAATCATATAACAATCACCATTTCCATTCTTTCCTTTCCACATTTCATAATACACTTGGGACATGCATCTCCTTGTGCATTCCCTTTCCCAATTCCATATATCACAACAAAGGGCCATGCCTCAACCAAGCCAACCTTACACCATCACATAAGCATCCATAACTTCATTAATCAAAGATTACATACACAACTTGGAGACAACATATAACAATAGAGAAGCATGCATGATGAAATACTTTAAGTGAGACATGAACATATAAGTGCATGGCTTAAGCCAACCAACCATCATCATGGAACACTAATAATTAAGAGAAATTACCACAAAATAGGTTTAAGAACAACACTTCTCAACTTCAGCTTACTGAAAATTGCACAACAGTCAGGTAGAATAGCCGTTTACTCCTTATTTTTGTATAGAACATAACAATGCAATGTAAATAAAAGTTGTAGATATGGAAGTTGTGGACTCACAGATAAAATTTCAGGCAAAAATAGTAAGAAAGTGATTTATAGTGAATTATTTGGTGAAGTATGCCAAATCTGTTTTCCAGACAGATTTCAGGGTCTGTCTTGATTGCCGAGTTTGGGCCTATTGCAGTCAGAATTACGAAAATTATGCATTCTGATGAAGTTGTAGAAAAACTTGTTAACCTTTCAACAAGACCAAGAACAGTAAATTCCATACAGTGTGCAGGTAATAAACTACGTTTTTCTAAACTGTGTCCAGTCTGTAAGAAATTCAGACAAGCTGTAAAAAGTGAATTTTTAACCTATTTTCCAGTTTGATTTGGAAAATTTTGTGAACATGAAAGTTGTTCATAACTATGAGATACATAACATATAAAAGTTTCAGAGCATTCCTAATAGCCAATTAATCCCAGCACTTAGTTAAAGTTTCAGCTTTGCATGATAAACTTTCAGCATCAAGAACAAAAGTGTTTCATGAAATTAATGATGTATTTAGCTCAAGAGTAAACATGAACCAATTCTAAAAATGACAACCAAATAGCACACTAGGGAAAATTGGATTCCTACCTCAGCAAAATTGGATGACTCCTCCTTCCTTCTCCTTCCTCCTCTTCTTTTTCTTCTTCTTTCTTCTTCCTTCCTCTCTTCTTTGTTTTTCCTTTTTCTTTCTTCTTTCTTTCTCTCTCTTTTCTCTCCCTTTTTTTCCCTAAAAATTTCGACCATGGGAGAAAATGAGAGGGAGAGAGAGGATACGCATCCAAATAAAAAGAACAGAAGAGAAAAGAAATAACTAGAAGGGTGTAGAAAGGTGGAGAAAAAATCAAATAAAAATATCTTTTCTAGAAGCTTAGGGATTTACAAGTTTGCCATTCCTTAGTGCACACACCTCCACTTAATTACAAGGATGCCATCATTAACACACTCTCTCCACTAATTACAAAGATGCCATTAACCCAAACCCCTTTCACACTAGGACCCCTCCTTACACTACCACATTTCTAATACACACACCACTTTGTTAATTACAATGAGACCACTACCTTGCACACTACCCCCTTTACTAAACATACACACACCCACCACAACACATATCTAGGATACCACATATATCTACAACTATAGACTTCACTTCAGATATATAGTACACACACACCAATAGAATTTAAACACACTCACTTAAAGTATCCAAGTATACTAGGCATCCAAATACACACCACATGGACAAGTAACACCCATAGATACCCACATGTATACAAGAATATGCATGCCCTACGTATATGGCACTAGGGTCATTACATTCTACCCACCTTAAAATAAAGTCCGTCCTCAGACTTTCCAACTCAGGACATAGTTAAAGGTGAATATAGTTATATATGGTCAATCTATCCCAAACTTATATATACGACACATCCATATATCAACACTTACACCATTTCACAATACACACATTCATGGTACTGTACATACATACACATGCACCTTATCATATAGATGTAGACATACAACCATGTATGTTTCCTAGCATCCAACCAACATTCACAGATGTATCAGCACACAAGGTTTACTATATCAATATCATTGCATATAGGTAATCACACAAAACTATATTCATCCATACACAGATGTAAGCATGCCAGTTTACAGTCACAAATGTATCATATACCCATCACATATACTCTTAAGACATCCACACATTCATGGGTAGAACTCAAGGATCCACACATGCATCTACACACTCTACATGTGCATATCACATACATTATATAGCCATAACATAGTACATCTATACACTACATGCACCTCAATCTAGTATACAACTCAATTTCACACACTACTCATACGTCAATCACGTATTAACACATATACTTCAGATACAATCATAGGGCCATATAATCATTCGTACATATATCATATTCATATGCACATGAGTATATCATCCCAATATACTCAGCAAGCCATATTCAATACTTATAGAACTATAGATATGTATATGTACACATACCAACAAACATAAAGATGTACATACATTCATATTGAATCAACACTCGAATCTCAACCCCCAGTGTTATATACCTCAAGCTCGTGCTATCCGGTCCCATCCTAAGGCTGGAATATACCCACCTTAGGACTCACCTACCCACAAACACACGAACACTACTTGTACTATTCCGTACACAACCACAGTGAGGGGACCTGCGTGGACCACCACCTGTCACGACCCCCTCCCCGGAATATGCAGGGAGGCAGGGTACGCGACAAGAACTGAAACGTATCTGCAGGTCCACTGCGCATTGCTGGGAATAGTACATGTAGTATTCAAAAAACATCCAACTAACAAAGTCAGAACGACACAAAGTCATAGAGAAATACTGAAAGCCAAACACTGAACAATTGCATATACATCTCAAACATCCCATTGCATCAATTCATATAGTACAACATCTCTCACCCCAAAAGAAAACCCAAAGTACATATAGCTCTCCCTTCACCCCTCACCACTCAATCTAAGCTCCAACTCCCAACAACAGCCCTCCGACCTCAACCTCCAGCTCCACCTGCCATCTCCAAGAACCTTACCTGAAAAGTCAACGGGGCACGTCAACGCGTGACCCAGTAGGAAAGCCAACTCCCTCTAGATGCTAATAGGGAAATGCAACTACTTTACTTGCAACCGTGATAATGTACAAAGGATACATGAAATGAGCTAAAGGGAACAAGCTACCAAACATATGAGCATGGCATTACAGAATTGAAATGGCAACTACTTTACATACCCAACATAACATAAGGCAAGCTAGCATCATAATAAAACATAAGGCAATTTATGAGAGCTACAAGTAAAGAACACACACAAGTGGACAACATTTACCAATGCTACAAAAGTAATGAAAGTATCAATTAGTGATTTGGACCCTAAGTAGTGGGTAGACCTTCTTGGGACTGGTCCTCACCCCCAGTTGAGGTGAAACATGCAAACTCCCCGAGACACGCTCTTACTAAAGGAGTCCTATTTTCCCCTTATTTCCCCTTCACATTTTCTCCATTTCTACTCATTGATGCCACTCCCTGCCACTCGGGCAAGAACAGGAGGGCCACCAACCACCAGTCCAGCCCCCATGTTTTCTTCACAACTTAGTGTCCCCCAATCCCCGTGTCACCCTCATTTAAGAGGACTTAATCATTTATCAGCATTTTAAGTAAACATATCATGTAACAAAAGGAATCACATAACAATCACCATTTCCATTCTTTCCTTTCCACATTTCACAATACACTTGTGACATGCATCTCCTTGTGCATTCCCTTTCCCAATTCCGTATATCACAACAAAGGGCCATGCCTCAACCAAGCCAACCTTACACCATCACATAAGCATCCATAACTTCATTAATCAAAGATTACATACACAACTTGGAGACAACATATAACAATAGAGAAGCATGCATGATGAAATACTTTAAGTGAAACATGAACATATAAGTGCATGTCTTAAGCCAACCATCCATCATCATGGAACAGTAATAATTAATGTTGAGTATTGATTCCCCGGATTTGGTTTTGGATGATGAACAAACATAAATATCATGAACTAACTCTTTGTGAGCGCAGTTATAGAGATCGTCGCCAAACTTCTATGAACATCAAAAGCGACGTCTCGAGACATCTCAAAGTGCGTGATCGTATGCTTGAAGCTTTGTTGAAGCTCAAGGACCATTATTGAAGTCAAGAGATTCGAATCGAAGCATTTGAAGACGGTTCGTCATGTTTTATTTATAGTCTTCTAGCTTCGTTTTGTAGAATGTTAAGCCTTGAGTAGGTCTTACGTTTTAATCTTCATATCGCTCCTATCTTAGAGCTAGGATCTTAGTTGAAGTCCATACAAACTTTCCCGAAGCATCGTGCTTTGATTCGCAGCTTCTTGTGCATGTTAGTTGGTTCAAGAAGAAGAACCAACCGACTAGATGGCAATCTAGTCAGTTGGTAAAGCTTCTTGAACTGACTAGAATGCCTTCTCAATTTCATGCTCTTTACTGTTTACAGTTAGTCGGTCCACGTTGAATCACCGAACGACTAGTTGATGAACTAGTCAGTCAGTGATCCTTCTTAGACCGACTAGTTGAGCTTCTACTGTACAGCCATAGTTACTGTTTATCGTTAGTCGATCAAAGAACGTTTGTCGACCGACTAGTTGATGAACTAGTCGGTCAACATTTGTTCTTAGACCGACTAATTCTATTTGAAGTCAGCCTTCTCTATTTCGACTGTTAGTCGATCAATGAACACTCACCGACCGACTAGATGTGAAACTAGTCGGTCGACAAGTCTTCTTAGACCGACTAGTTGTCTATCTCCTGTACTTCACCTTTTGGCTGATCAACCGTTAGTCGGTCTATGTTGTATCACCGACCGACTAGTTGATGAACTAGTCGGTCAGTGATCCTTCTTTGACCGACTAGTTTGGTTCAGAATAGAGCCGTTGGAGCTTTAATTGAAACGTTTTTCTCTCTCTCTTTCCTCTATCCTATATATACTTGGAGTGCTGCATTCATAGCATTCAAGGCTGATATTTATTGAAGTTTAGATATCAAAGAGAAAGCATTTAATCCTCATTCAAAGCTCTTTCATTTCTCACTTGAATCTCTCCCTCACTCTTATTTCAAAAGAGATATTCATTGATTATGAGCCTTCCAAGCCAAGTGCTTGATTCTAGGTCACCAACAACCTCCTAGGTCTCCATCGCTGATCTACATCTTGGAGCTAGGGTTTGGTGCCTTCATCTTCCCCAACATCATCTTTGCCCTAATTCGTAAGTTTACTCAAGACATAGGTATTTTTTGGTAAGCATTTCTATTTCAATTTACTTTGAATATTGCAAGTTGTACTCTCGGTTGTGAGAGTTTGTTTGTGATCCCGGTTTGTGGGAGTCACATTTCGATTTGTGTATGATTTGACCTTGTAGAGGTTTCTACAAGTATTTCATAGTGCAAATTTGAGTTAGAGGTTTCTAACTCAAGTATCCGGAGGGGATCCGGGTGTTTGGGACGTAGGATCACCGGGAACAAGTCGGGGAGACTTGGGTGGATCCGAACCCGTTAAATTGTCTGTTTGCGATTGCATTTCCTTGTTGTCAATATTTACATTTCCGCATTTCCGCATTGTTGGTTGAGGTTGCAAGATAATTAGGAATTATCCTCTTAATTATTTTAAAGTACTATTCACCCCCCCTCTAGTACTTGTGCAGTAGCTTCATAGGGCATTACATTTGGTATCAGAGCCAAGTACCTAGCTATGTCTGCCAACGACAACAAAACCGTTCGTCCACCTTCAGATTACAGCACCTTCAGGAACCGTGAAGGAGCTTTTTCGGTAATGGAAGGACACTCCTCGACGAGGCCTCCCTTCTTCAATGGTACCAATTACGGGTACTGGAAATGACGGATGGAAAATTTCCTCCGGAGTGCTTCATTGTGGAGAGCCACGATGTCGGAGTATGTCGAGCCCGTCGAAGAAGATTTCGCGAAGTGGACTACCGCGGAGGTCGTCGCGGAGGTAAGCAATGCCAAGGCAATGAATGCCTTGCAATGTGCTTTGGAGCCCGAGGATTTCAACAAGATATGCACATGTAAGAGTGCATATCAAATCTGGAACTCCCTCCTCATCTTGCATGAAGGGACGAGTAGGGTAAGAGACTCTAAACTCGTAGTTGTAAATAAAGATTTCGAACTATTTCATATGCAACAGGGTGAGAAGATGAAGGAGTATTATGCTCGCTTCGTCGACATCACAAAGGAGTTGGAAGCTCTTGGTAAGACCTACACCCAAAAGGAGAAAGTCTCTAAGATCATTGACGGACTTCCTTCTTGTTGGGAGAAACGTACCTTCGCCATCGAGGAAGGTAATAACATGAGTAAGTATACGGTTATTCAACTAATGGGTACCTTAATGCCTTATGAGGTACGCAAGGATAGCAAGCTAAAGTTACAGGACAAGATGAAGTCCTACTTGAAGCAAGACGAGCCAAAGAAAAAGGCTATTTCTTTCAAGGCCGCTCCATCAACATCAACATCGATCGATGATGAAGACTCGGAAGACGAGTTGGACTTCGAATCCATGGCCCTCATGGCAAAGAATTTCAACCGGTTCTTCCGGAAAGGTAATTTCAAGAACAAATCTAAATTTAGTTCTTCTAACGCCTCCACTCCTTTGTGTTTCAAATGCAACAATCCAGGACACATGAAAGCGGATTGTCCTCAAAATAAACAAAAGGAGAAGTGGAAGGCGCCAAAGTTCGACAAGTCAAAGAAGTACAAGAAAGGGTACAAAAAGGGACTTGTCGGGACATTCACCGACTCCGAGGATGACTCCTCAAGTGGAGAGTCGGACGATGAGCAAGTGGAGAAAGCACATATGTGCTTCATGGCTAGAGAGGAGCAAGATAAAGATTCCTCTTTCGATGATAGCGATAATGAAGGCGATGAGGTAACCATGGATGACCTTAGAAATGCTAATGAGCAAATATGGTCTAAATATACTAAATTAGTAAATAGATATACTAAAGTAAAAGATGATTTAGCTAGCATCCAAACCTCGCCTAAATCTATCATCACCAACAACGACACCGTTGTTGAAGAGTTGAGAAATGAGATTGTAAATCTCAAGTCTCAACTTGAACATGTTCACATTGAGGATCCGGAGGAACACAAGATAGCGGATTTGACTTCTCAAAACTCGACTTTGAGTATTGAGAATGAGAATCTCAAATCTCGTGTTTATGTGCTCACATCGCAAGTATCCACTTTGGATGCTTCTATGCATTCTCTCACCGAGAAATATGAGTGCACATTAGGCCGAATTAATAAATTCAATAAGGGTAAGGACCATTTGGATAAAATCCTAAATGACTTACTTCCGGCCAATCACCACATTGGCTTGGGGTATACGATGGGAAATTCACCCAAATCGACCACTACCTTTGTTAGGCCGACTTCCGATGCCTCAACGAGTGGTAGCAAACACTCTATTGGTAGTTCATCTACCAACGGTGCTTCCACCTCGTACACACCCTCGCTTGGAAAGAAACCCACTTTGGGTGGACCTCCAAAGAAGGGTCATGCGTACATGTACACAAATACCATGCCGCGTAGGAACACACATCCTACTTCACATGTTCACACATATGATGATTTTTATGCACCACATCCACGGGCACGTGCACACCATGTGAGACACCCTCACGCACGTGTTCCTCCACATGCATATGTACACCCACATCATCGTATGAACCATTCTCATAATGCACCATTTCATCATGTTCCTTATGCCTATCCACGACATGCATCACGTAGAAATCAACAACGCATGTATGCTCCCAATAGGATTAGGGCTCCCAAAATCTTCACTATTTGGAGCCCAAAGGACACAAGCATGATTGAAAAACAAGTTTATATGAATTCTTATTTTATGAATGTCGTGCATAGTGATAATTATGTGGGGAAGTCTAAGTCCAATTGGACTTGGCTTCCAAAGGTCTAATCTTTTGGTCCCAATGACCTTGGGAACCATGATACGATATTTTCTATCTTTAGGTACTCAAGAAAAAGAAACGGAGCAACAAATCCAAATTTAGCTCCAAGAATAATTGGATACTCGATAGCGGGTGTTCAAAACACATGACGGTTGACGATCAATTGCTCTCCGGAGTGGTGCACATTGCAAATGGGAACCGGGTAGTCTTTAGAGGCAACGAGAGCGGAACCATCATAGGTGTTGGAAAAGTGGGTAATCCTTCTAAACCACTTATAAGTGATGTTTACTTTGTTAAAGGATTAAACCACAATCTCATTTCAATAAGCCAACTTTGTGACAAAGGTTACAAAGTTAGCTTTGCGAAAGAAATGTGCTATATTTTAAGAAAAGATAATAATGAATTATTGTTTTCCGGCACACGCCATAAGGATATATATATCCTAGATCTTCCAAGATCACATGAACAATGTCTCATTGCCAACACAAGTGAACAACACTTATGGCATCGACGTTTTGGTCATGTGAACTTTGGAACACTTTTTAAGCTTTCCAAGTTAAATTCTATTAGAGGCTTCCCTAAGCTTGTCTTTCAAAAGAAAATCTTTTGTGACTCGTGTCAACGAGGCGAGCTTCCAAAATCGTCTTTTAAACCTAAGAAAAGCATTTCTTCTAAGCGGCATCTAGAGCTTTTACATCTAGATCTTTTTGGGCTAACTAGAGTTGCTTCATTAGGAAATGCACGATATGGACTTGTCATCGTTGATGACTTTTCTAGATTTACTTGGGTATTTTCCTTAAGTAATAAAAATGATGCTTTCGAAAACTTCACAATATTTGTCAAGAAAGTACAAAATCTCATTGGAACCACCATTGTCACTATTCGTAGTGATCATGGAGGGGAATTTGAGAATGAGTCTTTTGAGAACTTTTGTGATGAAGTTGGTATTACACACACCTTTTCATTCCCTCACGCACCTCCTCAAAATGGTGTAGTTGAGAGAAAGAATAGGACACTAGTGGAGTGTGCTTGCACTATGCTTGATGATAGCCAACTTGGCCATCAATTTTGGGCGGATGCGGTACATACCGCTTGCTATGTGTTTAATAGGATACTTTTGAGGCCCGGCACCAAACAAACTTGTTCTGAATTGTTGTTTAGTAGATTGCCTCAAGTTAAACATTTTTGAGTTTTCGGAGCAAAATGTTTTTTTAAAAACACGTATGGTAGTTTGGACAAATTCGATCCAAGATCCGATGAGGGTATTTTTGTTGGATATTCCTCACGTAGCAAAGCCTACCGGATATACAACAAACGAACCTCAACGATCGAGGAATCACTTCATGTTTCATTTAATGAAGGCTTTTTCCCGACTAGAATTACTAATGATGATGACTCCATGGATGTCTTATGTGATTCTATTGGTAATTCTAATTCTAATGATTCTATTGATACTAACCCAACTAATGAATCTTTTGAGAATGTTCCTAGTGATCAGGGAATTCCCAAACGGCTTCAGACCGTTCGTGACCATCCTCATGAGCAAGTCATTGGCAATATCCTTGATAGTGTCAAGACGAGATCTCAAGTCAACTACTTCGCTCATTGTGCCTTTGCCTCCTCGATAGAGCCAAATAATATTAATGAAGCGTGCGAAGATGGTGCTTGGATCTTAGCCATGGAGGAGGAGCTCATTCAATTCGAGAGGAATGAGGTTTGGGAGCTTGTTCCATTGCCTTCGAAGAACCACACCGTTATAGGAACGAAGTGGATTTTCAAGAACAAGACCGACGAGAACCAAATCGTCGTCCGGAATAAAGCTCGGTTAGTAGCTCAAGGCTACCGGCAAGAGGAAGGTATAGATTTCGAAGAATCCTTTGGTCCGGTAGCTAGATTAGAATCTATTAGATTATTGTTATCTTTTGCATGTCATAAAGATTTTAAACTCTTTCAAATGGATGTAAAAAGTGCGTTTTTAAACGGAGATGTTGTTGAGGAAGTTTATGTTTCTCAACCTTCGGGTTTTATAAATGAAAAATTTCCAAATCATGTTTTCAAACTTAAGAAAGCACTTTACGGTTTGAGACAAGCTCCTCGAGCTTGGTATGACCGTTTAAAGAATTTTCTTTTGGATTTAGGTTTTAAAATGGGAGAAGTTGATTCTACATTATTTTTTAAGTATTCGAATAATGATATAATTTTAGTTCAACTTTATGTTGATGATATCATTTTCGGTGCTACTAACTTCACTCTTTGCGAAGAGTTTTCTAATGTGATGAAGGATCAATTTGAGATGAGCCACATGGGTGAGCTCAAATATTTCTTAGGTCTCCAAATTCGCCAAATGAACGATGCAATCTTCATCCACCAAACCAAGTACACTGTGGAGTTGCTAAAGCGATTTGAAATGGAGAATGCCTCTGGGAAGAAGACTCCAATGAGCACGACTACACATCTTGATAAAGATGCGGGCGGAAAAGATGTAGACATTAGTCTATATCGAGGTATGATAGGTAGTTTACAATATCTTACCGCAAGTAGGCCGAATATAATGTTTGTCGTATGTGTATGTGCTCGTTATCAGTCTCAACCTAAGGAATCACACTTAGTAGCGGTAAAACGTATTTTCCGTTATTTAAGTTACACACTCGACTTTGGATTACTTTATCCAAAGTCTAGCACGTATTAGTTAATCTCATATAGTGACGCGGATTATGCGGGATGCAAATCCGACAGGAAAAGTACTAGTGGCACTTGCCATTTTATAGGAAATTCTCTTGTCTCTTGGTTTTCCAAGAAGCAGAATTCTGTATCACTTTCAACCACCGAGGCGGAATATATTGCCACCGGTGCCGCGTGTGCTCAGGTTCTTTGGATGAGACACACTCTTAAAGACTTTGGTATAAACTGTGATACTTGCCCTATCATGGTGGACAACCAAAGTGCAATTTGTCTCTCTAAGAATCCGGTACACCATTCCCGTTCTAAACACATAGATGTCCGTCACCATTTCTTAGATGATCATGTTGCTAAAAAGGACATCATTTTAGTGTACGTTGAAACCCAGAAGCAAATCGCCGATATTTTCACGAAACCACTCAAGGAAGACTCCTTTGTGCGGTTGCGTCGAGAATTGGGGATTATGGGTGAATCCGAGATTTAGGATTCATTTTATTCAATAATCTTGCATGATATCAATTTTTGTTATATTTGTTCATGCTTGATGTATTGGAATTTTCTGGATTTTTCGTTGAATTTTCGGAATTTATGCTCGGATTATTTATGAACGTCAAATTTAAGATTTTCGAAGTTTAATGGGGTAGTATAATGATTAATGTGAGTATTACGATGTTTCGTCCAAGTGCGATTAGGAGAGAACTCAAAATTTCGAAATTTCAAATTTTTGAACTCTGTTAGTCTGTTCATGTTCATTGACCGACCAACTAGATCATCATCTAGTCGGTCAGTGAATGAACTCAGACCGACTAATTCAAGCCCTAAATTTTGGCTTCAGTTACTGTTTGCACTTAGTCAGTTCAAGCTCATTGGCTGACCGACTAGATGGTCATCTATTCGGTCAGCGCTTGAACTCTGACTGACTAAGTGCTCAGGGACAGTTGCGTCTTTTGATCTTCCGATCGACTTAATCTCTATCTAACCGACTATTTCTCTCATTAGTCGGTGCGATATTCTCTCCTCAGCTCAAAAACCCCCGAACCCCTTCGTATTCCTCCTCTGGTCGTTTTCCGTCGATTGCGTCGGTTCTCCGGCCATGGATCTTCCTCCTGGGTAAAGCTCTCACTCTCCTATCTTCTCTAGGGTTTGATTTCAGCTTTTAGGGATAGGGTTTCCTCATTTTCATTCGGTTTAGGGTTTGCTCTTGGGTTTCTTCGATTTGTGTCGATCTCGTTTCATTGCACATGTCTCGTCGCGATTATGGCGAAGACACGCATCCCGATCCGACCATCGAGTCCGTCTCCTATGGCTATAGAGTCGCCTCCTACGGACCCCCTGCAACCCAAACGTCGATCGAAATCCACCCATCCTTCGTCGTCTTTGCCTCCTCTTAAGAAGAAGAGGACGGCGACCGCAAAGCCTCGATCACAACCTAAGCCTAGGAAACAGCACGTGTCTCCAGCTTCATTCCGTGCTCCCACTCCTCCTTCCGACTCCGACACGGAATATATTCCGGAGACCGAGCATACCGCTCGGGATCCTACTCCTCCACCCCGTTCCAGCACTCGTCAGCCTAAGGGGAAGGATCCCATGCCAGTTGGCGGTGTCGATATATCGTTGTGTCGCGACGACCCGTTGTGTCTCGCGGCTTACAACCGTATAGAGCACTGTCCTCTGTTATTCGAGCACTTCGTTCAGTTCTCTGACTTCCCTCACCTTGTCGATCTTCTTTCGTCTAGTGGTCTTATTGATTATCTTCGATATGACCCTAAGGTGAATCCACACCCTTACCCCCGTCTAGTCAAGCTATTCTACGCGAACCGTGTTCGCGGTCAGTACGACGAGACCCATTCCATTGAGACTACTGTCTTGGGGACACCGATAGTCCTCACGGCAGAAATCTTAGGGGATTTGATTGGTGTCTCCTCGTCTGGCCTTCTTCCATCCGATATCTCTGTCGACGATATTTCTGAGCTTGATCAGGTGATGCTCGTCGAGATTTTCCATGAGATCCCTCCTGCCATGATTGGCGTCCCTTCGAAGTCCTTCAAGCCAAATGCTTGGGTGCTTAACCTTATCCTGAAGTCGTGCCTCCTTTCGAAGTACGGCTCATCTAGCTTACCCTCCTAGCCATTCCTTAAACTCATATACGCTCTTTTCATGGGGAGTGAGATCAATTGGGCACGGATCATTCTTGACAAGATGGATTCTTTCGAGTGTATTCGAAAGTCCACCAAGTCAGCCCACATCACATACCCGTGCCTATTAACTCTCGTATTCTGTCACTTCCGTGTCCCTTTGCCTCCAGATGATGAGCGTCCCCTCGGTCCCCCTCTGAATGCGATGGCCGTCAAGAAGTCTCTTGCGGCTCTTCGTCATGTTCAGAGGACGACCCCGTCTGCTTCAGCTGCTCCTACTCCCTCTCCTACTCTTGCTGATCTTGCACGTTCGTTGAAACGTGTAGAGTCTCGTTGTGCTCGTTTCGAGGAGATTCTCACTCGCATCGCATCTCACTTTGGCATTGAGATTCCTCTGTCGGTTTCTGACGACGAGGAGCTGGATGATGCTAAGCTCGAGGAGCTTGTTCGTTCTAATGCTGCTCGTGCCCCTGAGGGTACTTCTGGTGCTGCTGCTACTTCTGCCGGTGATCCCGAGAGCACACCTGCTGCCACCATTCCTCCGGTGGATGCTTCGTCTGTTGCTGCTCTAGAGACCACTCCTGTCGTTCCAGAGATCTCCACTCCTACTGACCACGTGACCACCACTCCTTCTGTAAAGCCTGCTGCTGCTGCTGCAGATCCTCCCGCTGCCTCCTGAGCTTCATTGGAGGACTCTCCTGTGCACATTGGATGATATATGTAGTGTGAGAGAGTTGGGTAGGATAGATGGTGGTTCTGGATTTTGTGATGTATTTTGATGTCTTTTTGGATGGAGTTTTGATATTTTTTGTATGTATGTGATACTTCGATATCTTTTGTGATATGATGTTGCATTTTGTGCTTCGATCTGAGGATCGCTTTTATGTATGTTGGCGATGTATACTTTTGATGTACCCATAGTTCATATATATATATATATATATATATATATATATATATATATATATATATATATATATATACACATCGATGTTGACATTTATTTCTTGTGCACATTATATTATTGCCTCTGATATTGCTTTCGTCGCTCGACGATTAACTTGGTTAAATAGAATTCTTTTTATGAAAACATAGAATTGTTTTCCATGCAATAAATTAACCAAGAATTTTGATATTGGAGAGTATATTCCATAACTCAATATGTTTAAGTGATTTGAGTTTTGATGATTTCGTTTTTTGATTTTCGACTATGGTATCATTGGCACGGTTTGATTTAATTTGTATTTTCCTTTGGTGTCATTTGGACCGTGGTCGTATTCTACGACTCCCGTACTTTTATTTGAAGCCATTGTTGTTGTCGTTGATCTCCTCCCGCTCTTTTTGCTTATGCCAAAGGGGGAGAGATATAATAATGACGATGAGCTAAATGATAATTTAGAGCATTTTTCCCAGAATCTAATTTGATATGTTAGATTCAGGGGGAGTTAAGATATAAAAATGGATTTCAAATCCGATATTTCAATAATTGAATTCTCATTTTTTACTTTTCTCGTCTGCTTGATGCGTATGATTATTGTTTAATTTGGAATTAACGTGTCATCAATGCAGGGGGAGTAAGTAAATTTCATTTAAATCATTATTTTTTATTATTATTTATGTTTGTTTGTCATCACCAAAAAGGGGGAGAATGTTGAGTATTGATTCCCCGGATTTGGTTTTGGATGATGAACAAACATAAATATCGTGAACTAACTCTTTGTGAGCGTAGTTATGGAGATCGTTGCCAAAATTCTATGAACATCAAAAGCGACGTCTCGAGACTTCTCAAAGTGAGTGATCGTATGCTTGAAGCTTCGTTGAAGCTCAAGGACCGTTATTGAAGTCAAGAGATTTGAATCGAAGCATTTGAAGACGGTTCTTCATGTTTTATTTATAGTCTTCTAGCTTCGTTTCGTAGAATGTTAAGCCTTGAGTAGGTCTTACGTTTTAATCTTCATAACGCTCCTATCTTAGAGCTAGGATCTTAGTTAAAGTCCATAAAAACTTTCCCGAAGCATCGCGCTTCGATTCGCGGCTTCTTGTGCATGTTAGTCGCTTCAAGAAGAAGAACCAACCGACTAGATGGCAATCTAGTCGGTCAGCAAAGCTTCTTGAACCAATTAGAATGCCTTCTTAATTTCATGCTCTTTACTGTTTACAGTTAGTCGGTCCACGTTGAATCACCGACCGACTAGTTGATGAACTAGTCGGTCAGTGATCCTTCTTAGACCGACTAGTTGAGCTTCTACTGTACAGCCATAGTTACTGTTTATCGTTAGTCGGTCAAAGAACGTTTATCGACCGACTAGTTGATGAACTAGTCGGTCAACATTTGTTCTTAGACCGACTAATTCTACTTGAAGTCAGCCTTCTCTATTTCGACTGTTAGTCGGTCAATGAACACTCACCGACCAATTAGATGTGAAACTATTCGGTCGGCAAGTCTTCTTAGACCGACTAGTTGTCTATCTCATGTACTTCACCTTTTGGCTGTTCAACTGTTAGTCGGACTATGTTGTATCACCGACCGACTAGTTGATGAACTAGTCGGTCAGTGATCCTTTTTGACCGACTAGTCTGGTTCAGAATAGAGCCGTTGGAGCTTTAATTGAAACGTTTTTCTCTCTCTCTCTTTCCTCTATCCTATATATACTTGGAGTGCTGCATTCATAGCATTCAAGGCTGATATTTATTGAAGTTTAGAGATCAAAGAGAAAGCATTTAATCCTCATTCAAAGTTCTTTCATTTCTCACTTGAATCTCTCCCTCACTCTTATTTCAAAAGAGAGATTCATTGATTGTGAGCCTTCCAAGCCAAGTGCTTGATTTTAGGTCACCAACAACCTCCTAGGTCTCCATCGCTGATCTACATCTTGGAGCTAGGGTTTGGTGCCTTCATCTTCCCCAAAATCCTCTTTGCCCTAATTCATAAGTTTACTCAAGGCATATGTATTTTGTGGTAAGCATTTCTATTTCAATTTACTTTGAATATTGCAAGTTGTACTCTCGGTTGTGAGATTTTGTTTGTGATCCCGGTTTGTGGGAGTCACATTTCGATTTGTGTATGATTTGACCTTGTAGAGGTTTCTACAAGTATTTCATAGTGCAAATTTGAGTTAGAGGTTTCTAACTCAAGTATCCGGAGGGGATCCGGGTGTTTGGGACGTAGGATCACCGGGAACAAGTCGGGGAGACTTGGGTGGATCCGAACCCGTTAAATTGTCTGTTTGCGATTGCATTTCCTTGTTGTCAATATTTACATTTCCGCATTTCCGCATTGTTGGTTGAGGTTGCAAGATAATTAGGAATTATCCTCTTAAGTATTTTAAAGTACTATTCACCCCCCCTCTAGTACTTGTGCAGTAGCTTCGTAGGGCATTACAATTAAGAGCAATTACCACAAATAAGGTTTAAGAACAACACTTCTCAACTTCAGCTTACTGAAAATTGCACAACAGTCAGGTAGAATAGCCGTTTACTCCATATTTTTTATAGAACATAACAACGCAATGTAAATAAAAGTTGTAGATATGGCAGTTATGGACTCACAGATAAAATTTCAGGAAAAATAGTAAGCAAGTGATTTATAGTGAATTATTTGGTGAAGTATGCCAAATCTGTTTTCCAGACAGATTTCAGGGTCTGTCTTGATTGCCGAGTTGGGCCTATTGCAGTCAGAATTACGAAAATTAAGCATTCTGATGAAGTTGGAGAAAAACTTGTTAACCTTTCAACAAGACCAAGAACAGTAAATTCCATACAGTGTGCAGGGAATAAACTACGTTTTTCTAAACTGTGTCCAGTCTGCATGAAATTCAGACAAGCTGTAAAAAGTGAATTTTTAACCTATTTTCCAGTTTGATTTGGAAAAATTTGTGAACATGAAAGTTGTTCATAACTATGAGATACATAACATATAAAAGTTTCAGAGCATTCCTAATAGCCAATTAATCCCAGTACTTAGTTAAAGTTTCAGCTTTTCAGGATAAACTTTTAGCATCAAGAACAAAAGTGTTTCATGAAATTAATGATGTATTTAGCTCAAGATTAAACATGAACCAATTCTAAAAATTACAACCAAATAGCACACTAGGGAAAATTGGATTCCTACCTCAGCAAAATTGGATGACTCCTCCTTCCTTCTCCTTCCTCCTCTTCTTTTTCTTCTTCTTTCTTCTTCCTTCCTCTCTTCTTTGTTTTTCCTTTTTCTTTCTTCTTTATTTCTCTCTCTTTTCTCTCCCTTTTTTCCCTAAAAATTTCGGCCATGGGAGAAAATGAGAGGGAGAGAGAGGATACGCATCCAAATAAAAAGAACAGAAGAGAAAAGAAATAACTAGAAGGGTGTAGAAAGGTGGAGAAAAAATCAAATAAAAATCTCTTTTCTAGAAGCTTAGGGATTTACAAGTTTGCCATTCCTTAGTGCACACACCTCCACTTAATTACAAGGATGCCATCATTAACACACTCTCTCCACTAATTACAAAGATGCCACTAACCCAAACCCCTTTCACACTAGGACCCCTCCTTACACTACCACATTTCTAATACACACACCACTTTGCTAATTACAATGAGACCACTACCTTGCACACTCCCCCCTTTACTAAACATACACACACCCACCACAACACATATCTAGGATACCACATATATCTACAGCTATAGACTTCACTTCAGATATATAGTACACACACACCAATAGAATTTAAACACACTCACTTAAAGCATCCAAGTATACTAGGCATCCAAATACAAACTGTAACGACTGGTTTTTCTATATTAGTGTTATCGATATATATATATGTCTTGGTGGATTTTCTCCTTGCGTGTGATTTCCGTCTCCGTAGCTTTCACTTTCGTTCGTTTCGTTGTGATTTCCTAGCTTCTTCCTTAGAATCGTCGATCTTGGAGTAAGTCGCTCATGAGGAACTTCAGATCGCTCATATTTTAGAGTTAAAGTGATCCTAGAAGCCGTAGGATTCTTCTCGAAGCTTCGCGCTTCGATTCGGCACTTTTAGTGCACTTTAGTTGGTACAAGAAGGGGGACCAACCAACTAGATTGAGATCTAGTCGGTCAGGAACTCTACTGGAACCGACTAGTTCATTGAATCAATTGTAAAGGAGTTACTGTTTATCGTTAGTCGGTCTAAGAACATTTGTCGACCGACTAGTTCCCAAACTAGTCGGTCATAAATCGTTCTTTAACCGACTAGCTCTATGATCATTTTTGATACCAAGTACTATTCATTCTTAGTCGGTCTAAGAACGTTCATCGACAGACTAGATGAGAAACTAGTCGGTCAGTAGTTGTTCTTTGACCTACTAAATCTAAATCCTATTTTTCGTCAGGAGTTACTGTTTACACTTAGTCGGTCTGCGTTGGTCAACCGACTGACTAGTTCCCAAACTAGTCGGTCAGTGGTTGTTCTTTGACCGACTAATCAGTGTCGAAACCCTAATTTCTGGGCAGCCGCCGGTTCATTCCTATAAATACGCCCGATCGTTTTCTTTTCCTTCTTTCATTTCTCCTGGCCATTTCCCTTCCCCTAGACCTCTGATCTTCCCCAACCTACCTCTAGCCCTTCCTCCTTCCTCAAGAGCCCCTCTCCCCCTCCATTTAGGCCGGCCACCTCTCCCCTTGCCGTCGGCAAACCCCAAAACCCCCAAACCCCATTTTCTCCAGATTTCTCCATCCATTCTAGATCTGAACCGTGGTTCTTCGGATCGTTCTTCCGTTGCCGTGGTTGCTCGGCGTCGATCTTCCGCTTCTATACGGTAGTGTTCGATCCTTTAATGTTTTCACAACCCACATTGATATTGTGAAACCCTAATAAAAATGGTTATTAGACATCATAGGATTCAATTAAGAAACCGGTTCTAGATATCTTTTCTAATGTTGTTTCTCTATAGCAGTGGTCCATTCACCGTAGATAACATTTGTGTGACGTGCTTGTCGACCGTCCTCGTCGGTATCAGGCAAGTGAAACTTGCATCTCTTGATTTGGGCCATGTCCTTAGGCCATTACCTTGTTTTAGCGTAAAAGAGACTAGACAGTGAAAGGATAGCTGTCTAGACGCCATTGACCTAGCTTGACAACGAAGCTTGGTCCGTAACCTTCATCATGCTTGTATGTCACGTTTAATTTCACTTGACGGTACGCGTATTAAATGTTCATGTCATCCATGCATCTTTAACTGCCATGTTTAATTTCAATTAACGGTACGCGAATATCTGTCCATGTCATTGCATTTTGCCTGTCATATTTAAATTCAATTAATGGTACGCGAATATCTGCTCATGTCATTGCATGCTTGAACACTCATCGTGATTGCGTAGCATCGCTACATACTAGTGCTACTTGTTCCGGCTAGGCACCCGTTTTGTGGGCACAACCCTAGGACAATTAAAAATCTGGCTCGTGGTCCAGAAAACGAGCTCAATACAGCCTGCGGGCAATAGGGCACTCGCCTGTGTGTGAGTGATCCCTTGTACTTGGAAACAGCCTACGGGCAATAGGGCACTCGCCTGTGTGTGAGTGATCCCTTGTACTTGAATACAGCCTGTGGGCAATAGGGCGCTCACATGTGTGTGGGTGATCCCTTGTACTTGTTACTTGACAATACATGTCACACCTACCACTTGTTACTTGCTACTTGTACTTCACTTGTCACTTCCATACTATACTTGCCATGCCATGCATTATACTTTAACTGCTAGGTTGTTAGTTTACCTTTCTTTCAGTTTCCTTGCACAAGTCTTTCGACTTGCTGACATGTGCCCCTTTTCTCTTTTGGGTGACACATGTTAGATCCCGAGCCTGAGTTTGTCGCTGAGGACGTAGTGTTTGCTGGCGCTGAGCCAATGGTTGCCGAGGAGGAGTTTGTGGTCATTGGTGACCGGTCTTAGAGGTCGCTTGTGTTCTCTTCCTTTTTTAGGTTTGCTGTTAGTTGTTGGTGCGTGGCACCCTTGCTTGTATGTAGTACTTTGTTGGCCATGTTTGGGCCTTAGCTTTTCCTTTTGAGCCTGGTGGCTTTTCTGTGTTATTGTAATTTATTTTATGGATATTCTGAGATTGAATAAACTGCTTATTGTCTCACTTCATTATTCTTATCGTTTTTTCGTATTGCGTTGCAAGGACCTGCCAGATTATTGTTGATTGACGCTTATCGGGCTTGGAGCCTTGCAGCTTCAAGTCTGAGCGGACCTTCTCACGTCTCGCCTCCACATTTTTGGGAAGCGGGGCGTGACAGGTTTTATTGGTGGCCCATGCAGGTCCATTTGCAAATGCGAGCTATCGGAACAACGATAATAATTATAGAATGTCCATTAAATAAATTAGGACATCCAAATTATAAGCCCGGAGTCTAGGTTTTTAGCGTTCCTATGTCTTAGGTGGCTAGTAGACGTGTTAGAGCACCTGTCCCAGCTTGGTAGGAAATCCATTAGGTCAGGACTATAGTGGGACTTAGTTAGAAGTTTGTGCTTGCTAGGTAGAGGCCCTTGATTGTTTGTTAGACTCCATGCTAGTTATTGATATGATAGTCTTAAGAGTTACCTTAGTGGTTCATGTCTAGCTCTGACCATGATTGATTCCTAGGATTTCTTTAGCCGTTCGCTTGGGTTCATCGATTTCGGGCCCAACAGAACATGATCTCGATTCTCTTAGAACCTTCCCTGAGGCCTCTAATATACTCTAGCCATTAGGAAGCCTTATTGTTACGTTTTTCTTGGCCTTTAGTCAACCGATGATTAGGACCCTCTGATTCAATCTTGTCCTGGTCACTACACTTCTGTGTTACTGACCGTGGGTTTTCATCATAGTTTTCTTGAATCGTAATTTAAGTGCATGCCTCACACAACCACATTCATTGCCCTCGATTCACATGACCCCCTCCTTACTATTATCGTTGACCTTTCTAATCTTTTCCGTTGCAAATCATGATTCTTCCAAAGCCGTTTCCAAATTTTTCCTTATTAAAAGTTTCCACTCGATTTAAATTTGTTTTAAACCTTCTTTTATTATATTTACATTACTTCCGTTTGAGCTAAAAGGCATTCTTAGATTTTGAAGACTATTTGGTCGTAATTTTAAAATTACTATCTTGTAACTATTTTTCTAACATATATCGTCCGCACTTGATTTTAAACTTTAGTACTATTTCGATAATTCGATATACCACCTTTTCTAATATTGCGAAATTCATTTTACCTATTTACCATACGTACTTTAAAGTTCTTCTTTCAAGATAAATAGAACTCCAATTAATTTATGAATATATACTATTATAAGTTGTCGTACCCGTACTTCAAAGTCTTTATACCAACCCGTTCTTGTGGCAAATCCTTGTTTCCCCTAAAAGTATTTTCGATGTTCCTCTTTCGCTAAGTTTAAATTTGTTCGAAAACTTTTAATATATATATATATATATATATATATATATATATATATATATATATATATATATATATATATATATATATAAGATTTCATACTCTTTCACGACTGAAATTTATTTGTTCTTTTCTAAACATTGAAACTTTTGTCGAGATTTTTGATTATTAGTTTATAATATTTTCCAGCCCATGTTTTCATATCGATATAAAGGTCTTGCCCCTTTTCATATACCAATTTTATTCTGAACCGTACTTCTGTTTTTCCTAACCTGAATTATAATTTTCTTTTCTTACTTATGCCATTAAAACTTATTCGAATACCACATCGTGTTTGCTTCTTATGTACCTTTCAAGTCACATGGGAATTCAGCTTTCAGCAAGTCGATTTTATGCTCAACGTTTTCCCTAGTTCAGATTTTCGTAAAATTACTTTTCGAAACCATTTCCTGAGTTAGACCTCCATAATTCGGTTTTAAAGCTTTATTACCAATTTAATAATTCTATATATATCCTCCCACTTACTTCCATACAACTAAGATGTTATTATCTTTCCATTCATCATACATATTTCTAAAGATGATTTCTAGAATAAAACTTCAATTATTTTTATATATCAGTACTATGTTCGTTGTGCTCGTGTGTTAAGACCCTTGTATAAATATGTTTCTGCTGGCGAACCCGGATTCTCTAAAAAGTACTTTCAATACGGTTTATTGGAATATCTCTTCAGTTTTAGGACTTGGAAAAACATTTGGCATGAGCTTAAATTCCCCACACTATATTTGATCTGATTTCATTCCTTGAATCTCGAAACTCTTCCAAAATTTTTAAACTACTGCCGCATAATATTTTTCTAACGTATGTCCTTAATGTTCATGTGAATGATTTACTTTTACTCGTGATAGCTTTATATAAGCTAAATAAACCATTTCCTCTTGTTATATATATATATTCGACTCAAACTTATTTCGAACAACTCATTTTATCGACCAGTTTCGTACTCTTCGTTTTGACTTATATCTTTTACACACTATTTTCCATGTATCCTAATGGAGCATCATTACATCATTACACGACCGTTCTCATGCTTTTTGATCCTTCTCTTCATCATGCTTTTGATTTCAGTTGCTTTCCTTTTGTCTGGCCAATAGAGCTTGTCGTCGTCGTGTCAACCTTAATATAGTTTGGTGTGCCCCATTAGTGTAATTTGATGTTTCGTCGTAGTGTATTAAATTTCATGATGCATATGAAGTTGTTTGTGGTTGGTATTGGTATGTTGTGTGTAGTTAGTTATGTATTAGCTGCCTTAGTATAAGTGTGATATACATATGATAGTAGGATTATAATTGTTTGATTGGTATTACTTGTTTTTATGAGATGTCGTACGCGTGTATACCATGAGGTATACCCGACTACTGCACATCTTAACTAATGGATGAAGTAAATGTATTGATGTATCAATTATAGATGGATGGATATGGTATGAATATATGATAATTGTATGTGACTATACGATGACTGCATTTATTAGGGAGAGTATGGAAATTATAAGTGTGCTGATGTTTGTAACATTATCATGGTATATGAAGTGATTGAAATATGTGATATTACCTGATTAGATATTAAGGGTGTTTGACATTTTGATATGTATATGGTTATGTTGGTAGACATGTATGCATTAGATAGTATTGGTAAATGTATGTATGCTGTGTTATGTATATGGAATTATTCTGCTATGATTTTGAGTCTCACTCAAGCTTGAGTGGGTATACTCTATGTACGTTGGTGTATTTGTGTGTGGTTGGTGTATAGTGATGGATGATGTATGTATAATGTTTGGATTGTTTGTGTCCAGTTGTGTTACACACATGATTGTGGGTCACTAAACCAGTATATAGTTATAGGCGTTGGTCTTGTGGTATAGTTACTTATTAGGGGCTTGCCTGCGTGAATATATATATATATATATATGTACTAGCTAAAACTAAGTGTGTCGATGTACTGAGTTTATAATCGTATGATTGGTAAATATGAATGAAATGTTAGTGTGTGTGGGTGTGCACCATGCACGGGTAAGTATGTGCTTAGTTATAAGTTTTGGTGACTATAATATGTGTAGCGTGTCGTGGGTATAATTATAGGGCCGTATTAGATGTGAAGTTATAGTGAAATAATTGCATGTATTGGAATGGCAATAAATTGTGAATTATAATGATGGTGGAAGTATATTAAATATAATAACTCGAGTTTAGAATGGTGTAGTGTGATTACGTGTGTTGACGTGTTTGGTATTGGATGTATACTAGGAGATATAGGGAGTAGTGTATTCTTATTGCCTTGTTCATAGGTAGCTACCTAACGTAGAGTATTACGATGGTATTTACTGGTGTGAACTATTTAATTGGTTGTTAGTATATGGACTATTGTTTTGTGCTAGGTAAGTAATAGCTATATAAGGGATGTATGTATATATATGATTGAGATACATGTATGAGTATGAATGGCTATGATAGGAATAAGTGTATGATGTGCGTGAATATATATATATATGTATACATGTTGGTAGTGTTAATGTTTGATTACCTAGTGCGAATATAAGCACTTGTAATAACTATACCTGATTGAATTTGATATGATTGGGGTAGTTACTAGAGCGACTAGATATGTTAGAAAGTCCGAGGACGGACTTTATTCTAAGGTGGGTAGGATGTAACGACTGGTTTTTCTATATTAGTGTTATCGATATATATATATATATATGTCTTGGTGGATTTTCTCCTTGCGTGTGATTTCCGTCTCCGTAGCTTTCACTTTCGTTCGTTTCGTTGTGATTTCCTAGCTTCTTCCTTAGAATCATCAATCTTGGAGTAAGTCGCTCATGACGAACTTCAGATCACTCATATTTTAGAGTTAGAGTGATCCTAGAAGCCGTAGGAATCTTCCCGAAGCTTCGCGCTTCGATTCGGCACTTTTAGTACACTTTAGTTGGTTCAAGAAGGGGGACCAACCGACTAGATTGAGATCTAGTCGGTCAGGAACTCTACTGGAACTGACTAGTTCATTGAATCAATTGTACAGGAGTTACTGTTTATCGTTAGTCGGTCTAAGAACATTTGTCGACCGACTAGTTCCCAAACTAGTCGGTCATAAATCGTTCTTTAACCGACTAGCTCTATGATCATTTTTGATACCAAGTACTATTCATTCTTAGTCGGTCTAAGAACGTTCGTCGACCGACTAGATGAGAAACTAGTCGGTCAGTAGTTGTTCTTTGACCACCTAAATCTAAATCCTATTTTTCGTCAGGAGTTACTGTTTACACTTAGTCGGTCTGCGTTGGTCAACCGACCGACTAGTTCCCAAACTAGTCGGTCAGTGGTTGCTCTTTGACCGACTAATCAGTGTCGAAACCCTAATTTCTGGGCAGCCGCCGGTTCATTCCTATAAATACGCCCGATCGTTTTCTTTTCCTTCTTTCATTTCTCCTGGCCATTTCCCTTCCCCTAGACCTCTGATCTTCCCCAACCTACCTCTAGCCCTTCCTCCTTCCTCAAGAGCCCCTCTCCCCCTCCATTTAGGCCGGCCACCTCTCCCCTTGCCGTCGACAAACCCCAAAAACCCCCAAACCCCATTTTCTCCAGATTTCTCCATCCATTCCAGATCTGAACCGTGGTTCTTCGGATCGTTCTTCCGTTGCTGTGGTTGCTCGGCGTCGATCTTCCACTTCTATACGGTAGTGTTCGATCCTTTAATGTTTTCACAACCCACATTGATATTGTGAAACCCTAATAAAAATGGTTATTAGACATCATAGGATTCAATTAAGAAACCGGTTCTAGATATCTTTTCTAATGTTGTTTCTCTATAGCAGTGGTCCATTCACCGTAGATAACATTTGTGTGACGTGCTTGTCGACCGTCCTCGTCGGTATCAGGCAAGTGAAACTTGCATCTCTTGATTTGGGCCATGTCCATAGGCCATTACCTAGTTTTAGCGTAAAAGAGACTAGACAGTGAAAGGATAGCTGTCTAGACGCCATTGACCTAGCTTGACAACGAAGCTTGGTCCGTTACCTTCATCATGCTTGTATGTCACGTTTAATTTCACTTGACGGTACGTGTATTAACTGTTCATGTCATCCATGCATCTTTAACTGCCATGTTTAATTTCAATTAACAGTACGCGAATATCTGTCCATGTCATTGCATTTTGCCTGTCATATTTAAATTCAATTAATGGTACGCGAATATCTGCTCATGTCATTGCATGCTTGAACACTCATCGTGATTGCGTAGCATCGCTACATACTATTGCTACTTGTTCCGGCTAGGCACCCGTTTTGTGGGCACAACCCTAGGACAATTACAAATCTGGCTCGTGGTCCAGAAAACGAGCTCAATACAGCCTGCGGGCAATAGGGCACTCGCCTGTGTGTGAGTGATCCCTTGTACTTGGATACAGCCTGCGGGCAATAGGGCACTCGCCTGTGTGTGAGTGATCCCTTGTACTTGAATACAGCCTACGAGCAATAGGGCGCTCACATGTGTGTGGGTGATCCCTTGTACTTGTTACTTGACAATACATGTCACACCTACCACTTGTTACTTGCTACTTGTACTTCATTTGTCACTTCCATACTATACTTGCCATGCCATGCATCATACTTTAACTGCTAGGTTGTTAGTTTACCTTTCTTTCAAATTCCTTGCACAAGTCTTTCGACTTGCTGACATGTGCCCCTTTTCTCTTTTGGGTGACACATGTTAGATCCTGAGCCTGAGTTGGTCGCTGAGGACGTAGTGTTTGCTGGCGCTGAGCCAATGGTTGCTGAGGAGGAGTTTGTGGTCATTGGTGACCGGTCTTAGAGGTCGCTTGTGTTCTCTTCCTTGTTTAGGTTTGCTGTTAATTGTTGGTGCGTGTCACCCTTGCTTGTATGTTGTACTTTGTTGGCCATGTTTGGGACTTAGCTTTTCCTTTTGAGCCTGGTGGCTTTTCTGTGATATTGTAATTTATTTTATGGATATTCTGAGATTGAATAAACTGCTTATTGTCTCACTTCATTATTCTTATCGTTGTTTCGTATTGCGTTGCAAGGACCTGCCAGATTATTGTTGATTGACGCTTATCGCGCTTGGAGCCTTGCAGCTTCAAGTCTGAGCGGACCTTCTCACGCCTCGCCTCCATATTTTTGGGAAGCGGGACATGACACAAACCACATGGACAAGTAACACCCATAGATACCCACATGTATACAAGAATAGGCATGCCTACAGATATGGCACTAGGGTCATTACATGAACCCGTCAGTACTCTATGTCTTTTTGTGCTGAATTCCAACTGATCGGGTGACATCTCACCCGATCGGTTCATCTGTAGCCGAGATTCACAAATAATGACCCGAACACTCAACCGGTCGCATCAACCGATCGGATGATGTATTTGAAGAACCGAAGGCCAAGATGACTGTCAGCTCACCCGATCGGTTGATGCTTCAACCGATCGGGTGGCCGTATTTTCTATATATATTGACCTAGGTTTTTCCAGATGCGGATCCCCATTGTATTTTCTGTCTTTTTGGGATTTTTGACGGCGCGGAATTTATTCCGTCTTGTAAGTTTTCTGATTGTTCTGGAACTATAATATTGCGTTAATACTATTGCTAGCTTCTACTTTCTATTGCTTGATTTTGATTTCAATGGTTGAATTTTGTTATTATGCTATTTTCGCCATGAATTGTGAGCAGTTCCCAAATCTGGGATTTTGGTGGAAGCCCCTTCGTGGGTTCTCCCTAGAACGACCATAGGATTAGGGTTTCGATAGGATTTAGGAATTTAGATGGTTACGCGGGGCGTTTTATTGTCATTGGCAGGAGAAAGACCGCCTCTGACCGTCGGGCCAAGGGGAAATAAAACTGGTGTTTGATCCCCTAACCACAGCTCACACCCCTATCGTAGACATTGAATCCTAGCGTGTGGAAATGACAGGATGAAATGTTGGGAGAAATCATTGCGAGCTTAGTGCTCCCGGAGTCGGTCGGTGTTAATGGACATGGGAATGCCCACCGACCGAACCTGGGTAGTCCTAGCATATCATTCTGGGCATCGACCGGAATATCGGGCCCATGGGACGCTAGATATCACTCTTAGAGGCAACGTCTCACCACTAAACCCTAAAATCCAATCGTATCCCTATCCGTAGGTCGTAATAGAGAAGGCACATGATAGGGTGGAAACCAAAGTACTAGGTTCCCTTTTATATCTTATATCCTTCGTATTTCTATTTTGTGACAAGCTACCGATTATTCGGGCTAGCTCACCCATCGGGTGAACCGGTTCCTTCTTGACAACAAGCACAACACACGCCTCCCTGAGTTCGACCCCCCAAGCCACACTACAACACCGTGCGCTTGCGGTTATAAATATTTAAATCTGGTATCCCCGATCCTACTGCATATTGTGCTAAATCTAGGGGACGTCAAGCTTTATGGCGCCGTTGCCGGGGAGGTAATGTGCTTGTTTATTTTAGGACCCTGTGAACCCTAGAGACTAGTTCACATCCTCACCACGCGATAATTTTCGCATTCTACTTTTTTATTTTTATTTTTTATTATTTATTTTCTGTTTTTTATCTGAAGCTATACCATACACACTTCACAGGTGTTTCTTGATTTTTCATGCGCAGGAATACAAGAAGTCTCGACGACTTGATTCATCTAGATCCAGAGATTAACGCCACTGTGAGGCGTATGAACACCGAGAGAAGAAGAAGGGAAGAGGTTGACACCATGGGAGAAAATACCCCTCCACAGAAGTCCCTGCTTGAATACTCGATGCCGTCCATCGGGTCCACGTCTAGCATCCAACCCCCTGCCATTACGGTCGGAAGTTTTGAGCTGAAGCCGTCATTGGTGACGTGGATCCAACAGGACCAATTTTCAGGGGCACCAATGGAGAGCCCGATTAAGCATCTGGACTCATTTTTGGAGAGGTGCGACACCTTCAGAATCAACGATGTGTCGACTGAAGCAATCCGGCTCAGATTGTTCCCATTCTCTCTGCGGGATAAAGACAAACACTGGCTAAAGGGGAAGGACCCCAATACCTTCACAACTTGGGAGAAGTTGTCCAACGCATTCCTGAACAAGTTCTTTCCCCCGAGGAAGACGATGAAGCTGAGGAGCGAGATCTCCTCCTTCTCCTAAGGCAGCCACGAATCCTTGCATGAGGCATAGATGAGATATAAGGAGATGCAACGGAGATGCCCTCACCATGAGCTCCCCAAATGGCAGATCATTAATTTGTTCTATAATGGGTTGATGGATGATCTGAAATCTTCGATGGATGCCGCGACTGGAGGGTCCTTCATGTCAAGGAACAAGGAAGATGCTGGAAGCATTCTAGAGAACATGGCATCTAATAATGAAAGGTGGTGCGATGAGCGCGCCACGCCAAGATCTGGTGGAATGCACCGAGTAGAAGAAGTCGACAAATTGTCTAGCAAATTCTATTTGCTATCTACCCAGATCTCGGCGTTTATGGTAGGAGCTGGAGGTTCCAACACTCAGCAGGTAGTAGCAGTGGAAGCTGAAGTCCTGGGAGACTTTGATGGTGGTGATATCTCACCACCCGTGGATCAGGTGAGCGCTATTTTCTATAACCCGACGGGTAATGCGCCCTATCCACCAAGGACAAGCTTAAATCTGACGTACTCTACCAATAACCGGAACCACCCGAACCTGAGCTACAGGGCACCATACACGCAGCTCCAGCAACCTCAGAAACAATTGTATCTGCCACCTCGGCAGCAGCAGCAGTTGTACCAGCAGTAGAAACATCCCCAGCAGATGTACCAGGAGTATCCACTCAGGAATCAGTAGCCCCCACCACAGCATCAACCATATAACCAACAACGGGTAATCTCTCCGGTCGAGAATCTCTTCACCCAATACATATCAAACCAGGAGAAGATTAACCTGTAGCTGCAGATGGGACAGAAGACCTTGACCGATCAAGTAACCCAGCTGGGGTTGCAAGTGGCAAATCTTCAGAGGGCACAGAGCCAATTACTGGGTCAGCCGGAGGTCAATCCTAGGGGGCCCAATCAAACATTGGCCTTAACGCATGATCATGCGAATGTGTCTGCGATAGTCTTAAGAAGCGGCACACAGATTCCAACTAGGGATGCCGCTAAAGAACCCGAAGCTCCGTTGGTAGATGGTCGACCAAATGTAAAAGCAAATGACGATGGAGCTTCGTCATCAAACCCCAAAACTCCGGAGGGATTTTCTGAGGAAGAAAAGAAGAAGAATGAAGAGGGCAACTTGAGAGTCTTCAAGCCCATGGTGCCATTCCCTCAAAGACTTGCCAAGGCAAAAATAGATGAGAAATACGGCAAGTTTTTCGACATGGTTAAAGACTTGAGTTTGCAGATCCCCTTCCTAGAGGCTATAGAGACCATCCCTTCTTATGCTAAATTTCCGAAGGATTTGGTGACGAAGGGTACAAGGAAAGAAAAAGTCATCCTGACAGCAGAGTGCATCGCTCTGATTCAACGAGCAAACCCTCCAAAGTTCAAGGACCCAGGGAGCTTCTCTATCCCATGCTCAATAGGAGAGGTGAAAATCAATCGGGCACTCGTCAATTTGGGTGCGAGCGTGAGTCTGATGCCACTATCATTATACAAGAGGATAAGAATGGGCGACCTTAAACCCACCAGAATGACGCTGCAACTTGCAGACAGATCGGTGAAATACCCAGTGGGGGTTGTGGATGACTTACCAGTGAACGTCAGTGGTGTACACGTGCCTGTGGATTTGTGGTAATGGACATGCCAGAGGGCAACCATACCCTGATTATCCAAGGGAGGCCCTTCATGGCGACAGCTGGCGTGCTCATTGATGTGAAGAAGGGGAAGCTGTCCCTAAATGTGTGCGACCAGAAAGTCGAGTTTGATTTGGGACTGTCAATGAAGCATCCACAGGAGGAGCAAAATTGCAATGTGCTGGAGGCTGAAGAAGAAAGAATCGTTGAAGCTGGAGCTTGGGAGATTCTCTCGAGGAACCCCCCCCCCCCCGATAGCTTGTGGGACCTTGAGGAGCACATTGGGGTGAAAGAATAAGAAGTAGTTAGAGAAGTGTGCATCTCACAGACGACTCCTCCCAGATTCAAGAAGGTTGCTCCGACGAGGAGCAAGGGAAAATAGCCCATGGGGCTTACTGCTGACGAAGTCCGGATCCTGCGAAGAGTGGCGGTAGACGCCAACGTGAGGGAGAAGCCCCCGGACACCACCAGTGGGAGGATCGTCGAGAGCATCTACCTGTCACCTCTATCACCGACAAGGGCCGCTGCTCCAAAAGCTAATGGGATGCCGATCATTGGGCATCACCCGCATCAACCCCCTTGAAGATCACATACCGGGAGTCGAGCAAACGACTTTAAACAACAACGCTTCATGGGAGGCAACCCATGTTCTACACCTTCATCGTTATCTATAGGATTAGATTTATTATTTTTGGTGAATAAATTCTGCCATGGGGCTTTCGTCGGGAGACTTAGATGAATTTTTGTGTTTGTATAGGAAATTGCCCTCAACCGATCGGGTTCGGTTGAGCGGTATCTGAAGATGGCCATATCAGGACATCAGCCAACCGATCAGGTGGCACATGCGGCTGACCGGGTGGCAGATCGGGTGACAACGGCAGAGCTCTCGGGAAATTTTGGAATTAAATCAACCGATCATTTGAGCTGAAGCTGTGATCGGGTGGAAGACCGGGTGAAGTTGACAGTACTCTCGGGAAATTTGTGAAGCGGTCAACCGATCGGGTGAAAACTCACCCGATCGGTTCGCCTGTAGCTGCCTTCCAACAAAAATTTTCGAACACTAACCCAACCAATCGGGTGAGATCTCACACAATCGGTTCGCCTAACCCTATAAATAACCCCCCTTCACCCGATTCATTTTCACCTGAACTCACCCTCTCTCTTCCGGTCGTTTCGTCTCCTCACTCTCTCAAACGGTCTCATCTCTCTCTCTCTCCCACCACTCTCAATCTCACTCCTACCACTTCCTCCATCTCTCTCTCTCCCATAATCAATCCTCTCTCCACCACAATCACCCCCAATTTCGCCCTAACCCTAACCCTATTTCCCCCCCTTTCGAAAAATTCTACTCTTGTTGGATCGAAGTGCTGCGGCTTCACAAATCTCTCCATTGCGCTGTGTGGGGTCCTATGCGAGCAAGGAATCGCTTCGCTACTGGGTACACTCGTTCCTGAGCTCTATTTTTATATTGCCCTAGTATTATAATTTTGCTCCATTTATCGTTTGATTGTGTGCATTCATATAGTCTTGCATTCACATTGCATCATCACACAATCATGGCTAAGGACAAGGATAAGGGTAAGGGGATCATGCAGGAAGACGGATCGTCTCGCAAGAGACGCAAGTCCACACGTCCATCGAGTGAACGTGCTCCTCCTAATCCTCCTACCCGACCTCCATCCCAACTCATCGTTCCCGTAGCGGACCCGCTGATGGGCCCACAGGGAATCCGGTTAATGAGTCTTGCCCATAAATATTTGTATCATCATCTCAACCAATGACCGCATTTATCCACTAAGTTTGCACATGCCCAAACCCTGATCGATTTCAGAGTTTTCTCCGGTGTCGAGACTCTATTTGCAAACCTAGGATGGCTAAGCTTCTTGAACTCCCATGCACCATCATACCCCGCCCTCACACTCGAATTCCTCTCGACTCTAAAAACTGGGGGGGTCAATCGTAGATTTCCGCCTACGAAATCGAAACTACCGCTCCCACGTGAACACAATCAACAACATTTTCGGTTTCACCATTCTAGGTGCCGATATCCGTCCCTATGATTTTCATCCCGACTTCGATGTCGATTATTTTTGGGGTCGCCTCACCCTTCATGATCGTCATCCTCGAGGGAAGGCCAAGGCCTCCTCCATCATTCACCCTGTCTTTCGTCTAGCCCACCGCATCATATCTAGCACTTTCTTTCCCCGGGATGAGTCCGGGACCGTGACTATCCCTGACCTTTTTATCCTTTGGGCTATGACTTTTGATTTCATTCCTGGAGCTGACAGGATCGCTTTTGAGGCCCCTCGCATACCCATTAATGGCGGTGCATGGCTTATTCAAAAATTACTTGATATTAGCCACGCCGGCAAGGGCAAATATTGTTGCGGGGGCCTCATCACCCTCATTGCCTTGCACCCCCCGTTCGGTGTCGTTATCCCCCGTGAATTGCCACATGCCGCAGGATCCACATATCTAGATCTTGATGTCCTGCGGCATACTCACATGATCAAGCCTCGTGGTGTCGGTCAGTATGTCTTTTACTATGACCACCCCCCTGCCCCATATACCACTCTGCCTAACCCAGGCCATGTGTCTATCCAGCTTGAGGCAGACTGGTCGTTCCCTCCTGACCCAGAGTTTGTGGGGGGGGGTTGCAGCCTCAGTTTCCACTCCCTGACGCACCATGACCACCGTCCCCTACCGCCCACTTAGGTGAGCAGGATATTCCTGCGTTTAGAGGAGATCCCAGGGCTGGCCCTAGTGTCACGACCCCGGCTTTTTCCGCTGTTTCTTCTGAGGCACTCACTTCGGCCCCCTTAGGCCTTGCCTCCGGTGTTGGCACGACCACTGCCGCCGGCACCTCTCCTGATGTACGTCAGGCCACATCCGCTCGCCTTGCTCTAGAGGTTGAGGTGGCAGCTATGCACGCTGGCGCATCTACCTCTACCTCCTTGGACCCATCCTCTTCTTTCTTTTCGCACCCACGTTTCCTCGCACTCGAACGAAACGTGGCCACCATTCTCCGTATTCTTACCCACATTCACGGTCCACCTCCACCTACTCCAGCACCATCACCACCTCCTTCGCCTCCATCACGATCATCACCTCCTCCATCCCCCCTAGGCGATCATCGCCCCCTCCCTCCACATCTTCCATTCCCGCCACTACATCTCCACCCTCCACTTCCATCACCGCATACACTTGTTGTAAGAAATTACCGGTGCGCTCGATATCCCTTCCCACACCTACTTCATTGGCCACCGTATCCCTTCCACTTACCATCATCACCGACACTCCACCCATCGTTCACACCACCACCGCACCCATCCATCCACCCCTTTCCCCACTTCTCCGCACACCCATCAGCTCTCCCACCCACAACCCCCATCCTCTACCGAGGAGGACGAGGACACTCCCTCTCCTACATTTGATTTCTTTCTTTTCCTCTTCCGATTTTCCCCCTAGCTCATTTATTTCTGCATCACATTGATCATATCATTTTGCTAGCATTATCATGATCAGCTTGGGGGAAATCAATTTTTGTGTGTGTTGCCGTGTGATGTCAATGTCGTGTGCTTGTTTATATGTGTTCTTTGGATGTGTTTTTGTATCTCTTATTTGTGTGTTTGTTTTTCTTTATTTTTCTGTTTCGTTTGTGTGATTTTCACATTTTTCATCTTTTTGTGTCGGTGCATACTTCCCTTCCATGTTCATTGACGTCCCCACGGTTTCTGTGATCATAAGCGTGCAATATTGGATTGGGGGCGTGAAATTTAAATATTTATAACCGCAAGCGCACGGTGTAGTAGTGTGGCTTGGGGGTCGAACTCAGGGAGGCATGGTTGTGCTTGTGTCAGAAAGGACCGAATTCACCCTATGGGCGAGCTAGCCCGAATCGGTGGATGGGTTGTCACAGAAATAGAATGCGAGGGATATACAATATAAAGGGAAAGTCGGGACTTCGGTTTCCACCCTATCATATGATTCTCGCTAATACGACCGACGGATGGGACAACGATCGGAATTAGGGTCTAGTGGTGAGACGTTGCCTCTAGGAGTGATACCAGCGTCCCATGTGCCCGATATTCCGGTCGGTGCCCAGGATGATACGCCGGACTACCCGGGTTCGGTCAGTGGGCATTCCTATGTCCATTAACACTGACCGACTCCGGGAGCACTAAGCTCACAACGATAGCTCCCGACATCTCATCCTGCCGCTCCCGCACGCTAGGATTCGATGCCTACGCTAAGGGCATGAGCTATGGCTAGGGAGTCAACCGCAAAGTTTATTCCCCCTTGGCCCAACGGTCAAAGGCGGTCTTTTTCCCGCCGATGACAATAAAACACCCCGCATAACCGATAGATTCCTAATCCTTATCGATTTCCAAGTCCAATGGACGCATTAGGGAGAACCCACGAAGGGGTTTCCACCCAAATCCCAGATTTGGGAACTACTCGCACATTTTAGGTGAAAAGCAATCTAAATGAAAATCGACTGTTAAAAACATGATCCGGCAATTGAAAAGTAGTAAAAAAATGCAAATAACACTATATTAAAGTTTGGTAAAGATCAGACAACTTACAAATATCAAATAAATTCCAGCCGTCACAAAATGGAGAGAAAACAGAAAAAATACAACAGCCCCGTTTCTGGAAACCTAGGGCTTCTATATATAGAAAACCACGTCACCCGATCGGGTGAAGAATCAACCGATCGGGTGACCTGCTTCGTTCTTCGGCAGCGATCTTTAGGACTTCACCCGGTCAGGTGACACGGTCAGTTGGCGGAAGCTTCTAGCCGTTTGGATCTTGAGCTCATCGGGTGAACCGATCGGTTGATAAATCAACCAATCGGTTGGAATTATCGCCCAAAAGACAGAAACTTCGGACGTTTTGGCACTGTCTGCTGGCGGTCGGGTGAGCTCTCCGGGTCATCTCTTTGGGGAAATTGGCTACAGGTGAACCGATCGGGTGATGGTCACCCGATCGGTTGGAGTCAACTTCAAATTCCCGAGAGATCAGTCGGGCTGAACCGGTCTTCGACCCGGTCGGTTGATGCTCACTTCGCTTCAGCTGCTGTCCGGGTCGTGCACGCGTGCATCACCTGATCGGTTGGTTGTATCCAACCGATCGGGTGGGGGGCTGAAAGATAGAAATCTTTATCGTTTGACCCCCCAGATCACGCGTGACTCCTCCCGTTTCTCCGGGGACTTATGATATCCTCGTTATGTGTCCCCTATGCTGACAAACTCCTGCAAACACACAAATATACGAAAAAGTGAAAGAAAACTAGAAAATACGAGAAAACGGATACGAGACGGTGGAAAATAACGAAAAAACACGAAGAAGACGTGCCTGAATATGTTAAATATACACACACATCAAAATCCCCCAAGCTGAACCCTTCCTCGTCCTCGAGGAAGACGAGTGAGAGTAGGAGCTCGGGGGGAGAAAATAGAGAGGAAGAGTGGAAAAAGAGAACTCTAAATCCTATATCGCCCGTCAGGGCCAACAAAATCTAAAACGACACACCAAGCAAGCAAACGCCAAATCACAACACTAAACCAAAGGAAACGAGTCCAGACAAGTGCCGTGGGCCCATGCGGTGAAGCGCGAGTGAGTGTGGTCGTGTGCTAGCATAAGGTGTCACTATCTACATTATGCTATAAGCTCCATATACACAAGCCTAAGAAAAGACCCAAATATCGATTCGATTTGAAATATGCGGTGAACATAAAGCTCAAGCATGCATGAGAGGAAAGTGAGAATCGAAACATATCATGTGTTAGGGACTCCACAGCTAGGGACTTGGACATCACAACACTATCACGTAGATAATAGCTAGAAATTCCCTATTCTACGTGTTTTCGAAAGAGATGGGGGTTGAGATGATGTGGAGTAGAACACTCGATGCAAATTCTCGCCTTCCCTTTATTCTCGGTATGTAGGAAAATATTCACATACAAATTTTTTTTTGGGTTTTGGATATGTGTATTTTTTTTGGATTTTTGGCTATACTTATGTATTTTTTTCTTTCTTTTCTCTTTTCTTTTCTTTTTGGGTTTTTCTTTTCTCTTTTTTGATTTTTGGGTTTTGGGGTATATACACATGTGTACTCTTCCAAGTGGGAGAACGGTACACGACGAGGGGATTTTCACCAAGTAAAATAAAAAAGAAATCGGGCTCTAAACACTTGGGCAAAGGAGATTTTTCGCTAATCAAAGCGTAGGCCAAAATGGGTTATCCTAGTCCTAACTGTGGAATCCCGACACATGCGAAATGAAGCATACGATATATATATATATATATATATATATATATATATACATTCATGCATACAGAAGCAGATAAGAGAGGCAAATACCACATATTCAAATCGAAGCATGATAATCTAGGGGTCATTTCTGGACAGGTATATAAAACACAATCACAAAGTAGAAGCACACCAAACAGCTACTCACGACACATGACTCACAAAAAAGCTAAGTGTACCCACGATGCATGAAATACAAGAGGACTCGGCTTCCTAGGGTCAGTGAATGTGATTATCGATGCCATGCTAGGTGTGTGTGTGTGTGTGTGTGATTTTTGTGGCAATTCATCATAGGGGTCATTTCTAGGAGAAAGAGATAAAAAGAAGAAAAGAAAAAAATAAAAACACGATGAAAACGACTCAAAAACGAAGAAAAAGACGCAAATGACGCACGAAGTGCGACTCCCCCAAGCTGAAACTTGCATTGCCCTCATTGCAATAAGAGTGAACACGGGAGGGCAATGAAAATGGGGGGGACGCACCGACACAAATAGCAATGAAAAACAAGAAAAACACACTCACGAAACCGAAAAATAAAGAAAAACACACAACACGACATAAAAACAGAAAATAAAAATAGAAAAGCACAAACACACATAGAAAACACACATAGAAAACATCACACGACGTATATGAACAAACACACATAGAAAACATCACACGACGTATATGAACAAACACACATAGAAAACATCACACGACAGCACGCAAAAAAATTGACTTCCCCCAATCTAGACATGACAATGCTAGCAATATGACGTGATCGTGAAAATGCAGAGATATGCAAGGGGGAGGTCAGAAAACAAAATGGAATCAAAAAGCAGTAGAGGAGTCGTCCACGTCCTCCTCGGTGGAAGATGTGGGGGATGCGATGGAGTGGGCAGGAGAGGCGACTGGGGTGCGGAGAAGTGGAGAAAGTGGTCGGGGTGATGGATCGGTGTGTATGGAGGTGTGAATGATATGTGTAGTGGTGGTGGTGATGGTGAGTGGGAGTGAAAGGGCGACCAAGGCGGTGGTAGATGGGGTAGAAACGGCGACAGATGGGGTGGGTGTGACGATAGAAGAGGATGGTGGGGGGAAGTGATCGCGATCGCACCTGCAATTTCTTGCGGCGCACGTATGGAGTGACGGAAGTGGAGGGTGGTGGATCTGAAGGGACGACAGTGGATGGAATGGAAATGGTGGGAGTAGATGAGGTGGTGGGAATGGAAGTGGTGATAGTGGGAAATGGTCGCCTAGGGGGTGATGGTGGAGGTGAAGAATGTGATGGTGGAGGTGAAAATCGTCGAGGGGGTGAAGGTGGTGGAGAGGGAGGTGGTGTGGGTGGAGGGGGCCCGTGGACGTGAGTGAGAAGGCGGAGGATGGTAGCCACATTCCTCTCAAGTGCGAGGAAATGTGGGTGAGTGAAGATGGAGGAGGATGGTACCGAGGAGGTGAGGTAGATGCGCCAGCGCGCAAAGCAGCTAACTCAGCCTCCAGATGGAGATGAGTAGAAGTAGCCCGACGAAATGAGGAGGTGGTGGTAGCGCGGACCAGAGAGGTGGTGACGGTGGTGGCGGGAACAGAAGCCGGGATGACATGACTAGGTCCAGCCCCGGAGTCTCCTCGGGACGTAGGAATGTCCTGCTCGCTTAAGTGGGCGGCAGGGGAAGGTGGTCTAGGTGCACCCGGGATGAATGGAAGGCACAACCCCCAAGAAACTCAGGATTAGGTGGGAAAGTCCAGTCTCCCACAAGCTGGATGGTTATGCGAGCGGGGTTGGGCAGAATGGTATAGGGAGACGGGGGGTGCCCGTAATGGAAGGTGAAATGGCCATTGGGGCGGGGCTTAATCATGTGAATATGCCGCAGGACATCGAGATCTAGATGTGAGGGTCCTGCGACAGTGGGCAGATCTTGGGGGATGACAATATTATACCTGGGAGCAGAAGTAATGATCGTGATAAGGCCCCCGCAACAAAGCTTGCCCTTGCCGGCACGGCTAATCTCAAGAAGCTTGGAAACAAGCCAAGCACCGGCATGGACGGGAACAACTGGGGCCCTAAAAGAAATCCCATCATCCCCGCGGATAAAAGAAAAGGTCATGGCCCACAGAATGAAGAGATCAGGGATGGTCACCGTACCTGACTCATTCCTGGGGAAAAACGTGCATGATATGATTCGGTGGGCCAGACGGAAGATGGGGTGAATGATGGAGGAGTCATTGGCCTTACTTCGGGGATAGTGAGCGTGTAGGGTGAGGTGGAACCAAAACTGATCGACGTCAAATTCGGGGGGATATCCGTAGAGACGGATAGAGTCGTCCCCAAGGATGGGGAAACCAAAAATGTCAGTGATGCTATCCAGGTGGGTGCGAATGGTTCTGTTACGGACCCGAAATATGACAACCGACCCCGACTCACAGACAAGTGTGGATAAAAATTCGAGTGTGAGGGAGGGGTATGATACCGCGTTGGCGTTTAGGAAAGCTAACCAACCTAAATTTGCAAAGAGAGTCTCGACCTCGGTGAATACACCGAGATCAATAAGCATTTGGGTGTGGGCAAATTTGGTCGAGAGATGCCCCCGTGCATCAAGTCTATGGTAAAAATCTTTGTGCTCTTGATTCCTAAAGCGGTAGCCACGCGGGCCCATCAGTGGGTCCTCAGCTGGGACGATAGGTTGGGGTTGGGGTTAGGGTTGTGCATGTTGTGCAGGAGGAGGGTGTGAGTGTGGTGGACGTGTAGTCTTACGTCTCTTACGAGACGACTCCTCCTCTCGCATAATGCCCTTACCCTTATCTTTATCTTTGGCCATGTGAGTGAGTGAGTGTGTGTGTGTGTGTGCAAGATGTGATGAACGCACACTAACACAGGCAGTTGAGCAAAATGAAATTCTAGGGCAAAATATAAAATTGAGTTAAAGAGTGAAGTTACCCAATCGAGATGAAGATCCTTGCTCGTAGATGTCCCAACGCAACGCAATGGGAATAAATGTGAAGCCGCGGTAACTCTTTTCAGCAAATTTCGAAACCGGGGGGGAAGTTAGGCGAAAACTAGGGTTTTGAATGGGTAAAATCGAAGATGGGGAGAGTGAAATAGAAGGAGGGAAGGAGATGGGGAGTGGAGAGATCGATTGAGGGGAGTTTTGTGGTCGGTTGAAGGAGAAACGAGGCCGGTTGGAGGGAGAGGAAGTCGAAACGGCGAGAGAGAATCGAGATCGGGCGAGGGAGTTGAACGGGTGGGGGTGCTGTGTATTTATAGGTTTTAAGTCGAACCTATCGGGTGAGTTGTCACCCGATCAGTTGACAATTAGGTCGAAATTTTTGCTGAAAAGAGGCTACAGGCAAACTGATCGGTTGAGAACTCAACCGATCGGTTGGCCGCTTCAAATTTTTTTCCGAAAGTTCAGTGCAGCTCACCTGGTCACTCACACGACCACGCTTCGTATCAACCGATCGGTTGATCAATTCCCAAAATTTTCCGAGACTTTGGCCTAGCTCACACAGTCTGCCACCCGGTCTCACATTGGTTCACCCGACCGGTTTGTTGGAGCACAGATACGGCCACTGTCTGATACGTCTCACCCGATCGGTTGAGTGGTCACCTGATCGGGTGAGGGCTTGTTTCCTGCAAAAATCCACAAATGGCCTAAGTCTCTCGACGGAAGTTCCTGCGGCTGGATTTAATTATTAAAATAGAAAAAAATAAAGCTAAAAATAATCCTTAAAATGAAGATAAAAGTTTAGAGCATGGGTTGCCTCCCATGAAGCGCTTTTGTTTAACGTCGTTTGCTCGACGCCCATAGATGATCTTCATGGTGGACGGGGGTGATGCCTTAAGATTGGCATCGCTTCAGATTCAGAGTTGGTGGCCCTTGGTGTCGTCGGCGGTGACAAGTAGACTTGCTCGACGACTCTCCCTTTGTTGACGGGATCCGGGGATTTCTCCCTTATATTGGCGTCTACCGCCACTCGTTTCAAGATCTGGATCTCCTCACCGGTGAGCCCCATGGGCTCTTTCCCTTTCCTCCTCGTCGGAGGGGCTTTTTGAAATCCGGGAGGGACCGTATGTGTCGCATCCGCTTTCCCAGCAACATCATCTTTCTTCAGGCCGTCATATTCTTCTAAGTCCCCCAAGCTGTCGGGGGGATTCCTCGAAAGTATTTCCCAGGCCCCTGCTTCCACAATTCTCTCTTCTTCTATCTCCAGCATATTGCATCTTGGATCATCCGAGGGATTAAGGTGCTTCATTGACAACCCTAAGTCAAACTCAACTTTTTCATTGCCAACGTTAAGGGAAAGCTTTCCCTTCTTCACATCTATTAAAACGCCGGCAGTGGCCATGAAAGGCCGTCCAAGGATGATGGGGGTGTGCGTATCTTCAGGCATGTCCATAACGACAAAGTCCACTGGCACATGCACCCCACGTATGTTGACAGGCAGGTCATCTACAACCCCCACCGGATATTTGACCGATCAGTCTGCAGGCTGTAGGGTCATACCGGTGGGCTCCAGGTCGCCCATCCCTATCCTCCTATATAGCGAAAGGGGCATTAAACTGATGCTCGCTCCAAGATCAACGAGCGCGCGATTGATCTTTACCTCCCCGATCGCACAAGGGATAGACTCCCCAGGTCTTTAAGCTTAGGCGGATTTGCTCTCTGAATGAGAGCGCTGCATTCCCCCGTTAATACGACCTTCTCCTATCTGGACCCTCTTGTCACCAAATCCTTTAGAAATTTGGCGTAGGAGGGAATCATCTCGATAGCTTCAAGGAAGGGATTTGCAAACTTAGATCCTTGACCATGGCAAAGAATTTGCCATACTTCTTGTCTATCTTGGCTTGGGCTAGCTGTTGTGGAAAAGGCACAACGGGCTTGAATACTTTGAGGCTCCCTTCCTCGTCCTTCTTCTTCTCCTCTTCAGGGACTCCCTCCGGAGTCGTAGTCTTTGGTGACGAAGCACCATTGTCATTGGTTTTTTCAATCGGTCGCTCTACGACCAACGGTGCTTCCGGTTCTTTGGCGGGCACTCTCGTGGGGATTTGTGTTCCACTTCTCAACATGATAGCGGACACATTCGCATGCTCATGCGTGAGTGCCAACGTCTGGTTTTCTCCCCTCGGGTTCACTTCTGGTTGTGGCGGCAATAGATTTTGTGACCTTTGAAGGTTCGTCACTTGTAACCCCAGCTGGGTTACTTGGTCAGTGAGAGCCCTTTGCCCCATTTCCAGCTTCAAATTTATCTTCTCCTGGTTGGTAATGTATTGAGTCAAGAGGGACTCAACCGGAGAGATGGCCCTCTGCTGGCCATACTGCTACTGCTACTGCTGCTGCTGAATGAGCTGCTGGTTCCTTGGGAGATACTGCTGATAATGTTGTGGAGGCTGCTACTGTTGAAACTGCTGCTACGGCTGAAATTGCTGCTGCGGTTGCCTAGGCGGCTGATATACTAGCTGCTGCTATTGCTGAGGAGGCGGCTGCTGATACGGTGCCCGGTAGCAAAGGTTGGGGTGGTTCCGGTTGTTTGGAGAGTAGGCTGGGTTGGAGCTAGTCCATGGTGGGTACGGTGCATTTCCTGTAGGATTGTAAAATAGTGCGCTCTCTTGGTCCAACGGTGGTGAGATGTCACCACCCTCGAAGTCCCCCATGACTTCTGCTTCCACCGCCATAATTTGTTGTGTACCGGCACCCCCGGCTCCTACCATCAGCGCTGAGATCTGGGTCGACAGCAAGTCAAACTTGCTGGATAATTTGTCGATGTCCTCGACCCTGTGGATACCCCCTGATCTAGGTGTGGCTCTCTCGTCACACCACCGCTCATTGTTCGATGCCATGTTTTCTAATATGTTCCCGACATCTTCTTCACTTCTAGACATGAAGGACCCCCCAGCCGCGGCGTCCATCGAAGATTTCAAATCATCTCTCAATCCGTTGTAGAACAGATTAATTATCTACCACTTGGGAAGCTCGTGATGAGGGCATCTTCGCTGCATCTCTTTAAATCTCGTCCAAGCTTCATGCAGGGACTCGTGGCTGGCTTGGGAGAAGGAGGAGATCTCACTCCTCAGCTTCATGGTCTTTCCTGGAGGAAAGAACTTCGTTAGGAAGGCATTTGAGAGCTTCTCCTAAGTGCTGAACGTGTTCGGGTCCTTTCCCCTAAGCCACATCTTGGCCTTATTCCGCAGAGAGAAGGGGAATAACTTCAGACGGATTGCTTCAGCCGTGATACCATTTATTCGGAAGGTGTCACATTTCTTGAGGAAGGAGTCCAGATGTTCGATGGGGCTCTCCATGGGTGCCCGAGAGAATTGATCCTGCTGGATCCATGTCACCAAAGACGGCTTAAGCTCAAAGCTTTGTGCCGTAATAGCAGGAGGACGGATGGCGGAGGTGGACTCGATGGATGGCATCGAGTATTCCAGCAGGGACTTGTGAGGTGGGGTATTCTCCCCCATGGTTTCAGGCTCTTCTCTTCTTCTCTTCTCTACGGCCAGATGCCTTAGGGTGGCGTTTATCTCAGGATCAACAGGAATCAAGTCGTCAAGACTCCTTGTGTTCCTGCGCATTAAAAACAACAAACACACGTGAAGCGACAAGTGGGAAAGAAACAGATAAAATTGAAAATAAAAAAATAAAAAATAAGAAAACAAAAATGAAAAAGAAGAATGCGAAAATTATCGCGAGATAGGGATGTGCGCTAGACTCAATGGTTCAAAAGATCCAAAAATAACAAGCATGTTGCCTCCCCGGCAACGGCGCCATAAAGCTTGACGTCCCCACGGTTTCCGTGATCATAAGAGTGCAATATTGGATTGGGGGCATGAGATTTAAATCTTTATAACCGCAAGCACACAATGTTGTAGTGTGGCTTGGGGGTCGAACTCAGGGAGGCGTAGTTGTGCTTGTGTCAGAAAGGACCGAATTCACCCTATGAGCAAGCTAGCCCGAATCGGTGGATGGGTTGTCACAGAAATAGAATGCGAGGGATAGACAATATAAAGGGAAATCCGGGACTTCGGTTTCCACCCTATCATATGATTCTCGCTAATACGACCGACGGATGGGACAACGATCGGAATTAGGGTCAAGTGGTGAGACGTTGCCTTAGGAGTGATACCAGCGTCCCATGGGCCCAATATTCCGGTCGGTGCCTAGGATGATACGCCGGACTACCCGGGTTCGGTCAGTGGGCATTCCCATGTCCATTAACACTGACTGACTCCGGGAGCACTAAGCTCGCAACGATAACTCCCGACATCTCATCCTGCCGCTCCCGCACGCTAGGATTCGATGCCTACGCTAAGGGCGTGAGCTATGGCTAGGGAGTCAACAGCCAAGTTTATTCCCCCTTGGCCCAATGGTCAAAGGCGGTCTTTTTCCCACCGATGACAATAAAACACCCTGTGTAACCGATAGATTCCTATTCCCTATCGATTTCCTAGTCCTATAGACGCATTAGGGAGAACCCACGAAGTGGTTTCCACCAAAATCCCAGATTTGGGTACTCCTCACACATTTTTAGGTGAAAAGCAATCTAAATTAAAATCGACCGCTAAAAACAAGACCAGCGATTGAAAAGTAGTAAAAGCAATGCAAATAACACTATATTAACGTTTGTTAAAGATCAGACAACTTACAATTATCAAATAAATTCCAGCCGTCAAAAAATGGAGAGAAAACAGAAAAAAAATACAACAGCCCCGTTTCTGGAAACCTAGGGCTTCTATTTATAGAAAACGACGTCACCCGATCGGGTGAAGAATCAACCGATTGGGTGACCTGCTTCGTTCTTCGGCAGCGATCTTTAGGACTTCACCCGGTCAGGCGACACGGTCGGATGGCGGAAGCTTCTAGCCGTTTGGATCTTGAGCTCATCGGTTGAACCGATCGGTTGATAAATCAATTGATCGGTTGGAATTGTCACCCAAAAAGACAGAAACTTCGGATGTTTTGGCACGGTCTGCTGGCGGTCGGGTGAGCTCTCCGGGTCATCTCTTTGGGGAAATTGGCTATAGGTGAACCGATCGGGTGATGGTCACCCGATCAGTTGGAGTTCAGCTTCAAATTCCCTTGAGATCGGTCGGGTTGAACCGGTCTCTGACCCAGTCGGTTGATGCTCACTTCGCTTCAGCTACTGTCCGGGTCGTGCACGCGTGCATCACCCGATCGGGTGGGGGGCTGAAAGATAGAAATCTTTGTCGTTTGACCCCCGAATCACGCGTGACTCCTCCCGTTGCTCCAGGGACTTATGATATCCTCGTTATGTGTCCGATATGCTGACAAACTCCTACAAGCACGCAAAAACACGGAAAAGTGAAAGAAAACTAGAAAATACGAGAAAACGGATACGAGACGGCGGAAAAAAACAAAAAAAACACGAAGAAGACGTGCGTGAATATGTAAAATATACACACACGTCATTCATTGCCCTCCCGTATTTACTATTATTGCATTGAGGGCAATGCAAGTTTCAGCTTGGGGGAGTCGCACTTTGTGCGTCAGTTGTGTCTTTTTCCTCATTTTTGAGTCATTTTCATCGTATTTTCTTTTTCTTCTTATCTTTTTATTCTCTCTCTCCCAGAGATGACCCCACGTGATGAATTGCCACAAAACCACACACACATTTAGCTTAGCTACGATAATCACATTCACTAACCCTAGGAGACCGAGTCCTATTGCATTTCATGCTTCGTGTGTTCACTTTGCTTTGGTGTGAGTTGTTTGTCGTAACTAGCTGTTTGGTGTGCTTCTACTTTGTGATTTTGATTTATATACATGTCTTTGGTTGACCCCTAGACTATCATGCTTCAATTTCGAATATGTGGTATTGCTTCTACTATCTGCTTCTCTATGCATGAAATATATATATGTATTACACTTCAATTCGCATGTGTCGGGACTCTACCAATAGGACTAGGATAACCCATTTAGCTTATGCTCTGATTTACGAGAAAATTTTTCCTTTGCCCAAGTGTTTAGAATTCGATTTCTTTTTTTACTTGGTGCAAATCCCCTCGTCGTGTATCGTTCTCCCACTTGGGAGAGTACACAAGTATATAGCCAAAAATCCAAAAGCCCAAAAAGATAGAAAAAAGAGAGAAGAAAAATCCAAAAAAGATAAAGGAAAAAAAAGATTGTATAGCCAAAAGACCAAAAAAAATACAAATACCCAAAACCCAAAAAAAATTCCCGTTGTGAATATTTTTCCTATCCACCGTGAATAAAGGGAAGGCGAGAATTTGCACCGAGTGTTCTACTCCACACCTTCTCAACCTCCCTCGTTTTTGAACACACTTGGCATAGAAATTTTTTAGCAATTATCTAGGCTATAGTGTGGTGATCTTCTAGTTCCTAGTGGTCGAGTCCTCGACACATGATACGCTTCAATTCTTATTCTATTCTTATGCATGGTTGAGCTATTATTCACCGCTAATTCGAATTGAATCGGTATTTTGGTCCTTCCTTGGGTATGTGTATATGGAGCTTTATTGCACAATTTAGATAGTGACACCGTCCGCTAGCTCACGACCACACTCACTCACGCTTCACCGCGTGGGCCCAAGACACTTGTATGGACTCATATTCCTGGGTTTAGTGATGTGTTTTATTGCATGCTTGCTTAGTGTGACGTGTTTGATTTTGTTGGCTCTGACGGGCGATCTAGGACTTTGATCACTCTTTCTGTTTCTTCCTTTCTATTTTTCCCTCCGAGCTCCTACTCTCACTCGTCTTCCTCGAGGATGAGAAAGGGTTCAGCTTGGGGGATTTTGACGTGTGTTTATATTTTATATATTCACACACGTCTTCTTTGTGATTTTTCGTTGTTTTCCGTCACTCCGTACCCATTCTTTTGTGTTTTTTATCTTTTCACTTTCTCTATGCTTTTGTGCCAATACAGGAGATTGCCAGTGTTTGGGACATATAAAGAAGATATCATGAGTCCCCGGAGCAACGGGAGGTGTCACGCGTGATCCCGAGGGCCAAACGTCGAAGAATATCAGATTTCAGCCCTCAACCAATCGGTTGGACAGAGCCAACCGATCGGTTGGAAAGAGCCAACCGATGGGTTGGTGCATGCGTATCCGACCCGGACAGGAGCAGAAGTAAAGAGCAGCTCACCCGATCGGTTCAGCGATCGGGTGAACCCGTCAGTACTCTCTGTCTTTTTATGCTGAATTCCAACCGATCGGGTGACATCTCACCCGATCGGTTCATCTGTAGCCGAGATTCACAAATAATGACCCGAACACTCAACCGGTCGCATCAACCAATCGGATGATGTATTTAAAGAATCGAAGGCCAAGACGACTGTCATCTCACCCGATCGGTTGATGCTTCAACCGATCGGGTGGCCGTATTTTCTATATATAGTGACCTAGGTTTTTACAGACGTGGATCCCCATTGTATTTTCTATCTTTTTGGGATTTTTGACGGCTCGGAATTTATTCCGTCTTGTAAGCTTTCTGATTGTTCTGGAAATTTAATATTGCGTTAATACTATTGCTAGCTTCTACTTTATATTGCTTGATTTTGATTTCAATGGTTGAATTTTGTTGAGATGCTATTTTCACCATGAATTGTGAGTAGTTCCCAAATCTGGGATTTTGGTGGAAGTCCCTTCGTGGGTTCTCCCTAGAACAACCATAGGATTAGGGTTTCAATAGGATTTAGGAATTTAGATGGTTACGCGGGGCGTTTTATTGTCATTGGCAGGAGAAAGACCGCCTCTGACCATCGGGCCAAGGGGAAATAAAACTGGCGTTTGATCCCCTAACCACTGCTCACACCCCTAGCGTAGACATTGAATCCTAGCGTGTGGGAACGTCAGGATGAAATGTTGGGAGAAATCGTTGCGAGCTTAGTGCTCCCAGAGTCGGTCGGTGTTAATGGACATGGGAATGCCCACCGACCGAACCCGGGTAGTCCTAGCGTATCATCTTGGGCATCGACCAGAATATCGGGCCCATGAGACGCTAGGTATCACTCTTAGAGGCAACGTCTCAACACTAAACCCTAAAATCCAATCGTATCCCTATCTGTCGGTTGTATAGAGAGGATACATGATAGGGTGGAAACCAAAGTCCTAGTTTCCCTTTTATATCTTATATCCTTCGTATTTCTATTTTGTGACAACCTACCGATTGTTCGGGCTAGCTCACCCATCGGGTGAACCGATTCCTTCTTGACAACAAGCACAACACACGCCTCCCTGAGTTCGACCCCCAAGCCACACTACAACACCGTGCGCTTGCGGTTATAAATATTTAAATCTGGTATCCCCGATCCTACTGCATATAGTGCTAAATCTAGGGGACGTCATACCACCGAAAATGAACACCAGTCTGTGATTTCTCGGTATGTGGATCAAACCTGTAACTTGTATCTGCATAACCAATCAAAGTGGAAAATCAACATTTCGGGATGTATAATCCCAGGTCAAATGACCCTGGGAGGTAGCGCAAAAGCTGCTTTACTCCGTTTCAGTGGTGTTGCGTGCACTGAAACTGTATCTGGATAGTAGGAAGACTGCGAACGCTATGTCAGGACGCGTGCAGTTTGCCAGATATAATTGTGCTCCAATGGCACTAAGGTAAGGTACTTCAGGACCTAATATTTCCACCCCCTCTTCCAGCGGTTGGAAAGGGGTCTTTATATATATCCAAAGATCTAACGACTATTGGTGTACTTAGAGGATGGTACTTATCCATATGGAAAATTTTAAGTAATTTCCTTGTGTATGTGGTTTGGTGTAACAGGATTCCTCCGCTGAGGTTTTCAATCTGTAAGCCAAGACTATATTTAGTCTTACCTAGGTCTTTCATTTCAAACGTTAGTTTGAGGCTTGCAGATTTATCATCAATCTCTGCAGGAGATTCGATGAGGTTTAAGTCGTCAAATTAGACGGTTATTAATACGAATCTTGTTCTAGTGGTTTTAATGAAAATACATAGGTATACTTAATTATTGTTGAAACCTTGTTGACCAAGGAAATCACTCAGTCTGTTATTCCACATTTTTCCCGATTGCTTAAGACCATATAATGATCTTTACAGCTTAACAGAATAGACGTCCCGAGGTCTATATTTTATTTCTGTTGGTATTTTGAAACCATCTGGAAGTTTCATATAGATATCTTTATCTATATTGCCATGTAGATATGCAGTCACAACTTCCATGAGCTGCATTTCTAGGCCTTCCATTTAAGCTTATTATGAATTGAAAATGTGATCGTATCCATAACCTGGGGAAGTATATTCATAATATATCCCCGGTCGTCGGGAAAATCCCTAAGCTACAAGCCGTGCTTTGTAGCATACGATCTGATTATTCTCATTTATTTTCCTTACGAATATCCACTTGTATCCCACAGGTTTTACACCTCTTGGTGTTTGGACTACTGGTCCAAAGACTTTGTGTTTCAAGATTGAGCCCAGCTCTACTCCAATTGCTTCGTTCCACTTTATCCAATCATTTATGCGTTTGTATTCAACTAGAGATAGTGGATCGATATCATTGTCGCCTTTAGCGACATGAATAGCAATATCGAACGCGAAGTCGATGACGACGACAGTGCTTTTTCTGTCCAGTAACTCCCCAGTACGTACGAATTTTTATTATATTTCTCATGTATTGTCCTCTTCGGGGGACTGAAGGAGGGGAGAGGTTACTGGTCTGAGCTCAGCATCCTGTGGTGGGATATTCCTTATTTCTCCAGGTATTATTCTCTTGTGAGGGAATTTATCCTTGGAGCCAAGCGGTCGTCCTTTTTTTATTTGAGGTACGGCCGATTCTGCTGCCGGTGGATTGCACCCATCGTTGGAGATGTCAATCCTAGCTGACGTATTGGCAGCAGGGACGTGTGATCTGATAATCTTCTGGTTATCAGTAAATTTATCCGGTAGTAAAAGTATTCTGAATGTGAAGGATCTTCATGATCGCAACTTCACAGAGATTAGTACACAGATCATATTGAGACAAAGACTTAGTGTCCCAAGAAATGGTCTCAGAAGCTTCAGGCTTTTGTTTTGTGAACCTAGTATGGAAAATAATTTTATGAAGATGCATCTCTCAGTACCATAAAATACTGAAATGGAGAACTTGATGGGTGAATTAACCCATAAATGTATCCATGTATTTTCTCCAAGAAGCTAGGAGATTCAAATCCCACTTTCAGGTGGGACGGTCTTCTGATTAGTTTTACCCTTATAACCGGGGGGCACAAGGAAAATCACCCTTTTGAAAAATCTTCAGGTTCCTCAAATTATGTCCACGGGATTGGGTTATGATGCGGTGCATCAATACCGATCCTGGGTGACCTAGTCTATAATTTCCAGAGACTGAATTCTGGTGATGTAGAACACTGCTGGTGCTCTATCAGATTAGCTTCTATAGGTTGGATGTATGTTTGATAAAGGCTCGATGGGAGTCCTTTAAAACGTTCTAGGATGGTTTTAATATCATCCTTATAACGAATAACATAAAATTATTCAACACTATTGAAATCATCAGTTTCCAAGTAATATCCGTTTAAACGGATGTCCTTGAAATTTAATAGATTTCTGTTTGATTATGGAGAAAATAAAACATCTTTTATTATAATTTGCGTTTGGTTTGGGAGCAATAAAATTGCTTCACCTGATCCTTCTATTATATAATTTAGTCCTGAAATTGTAGTGACAGGACCATAATAATTAAGATGATATTAAAATAGCATATAGCAAGAAGGATCTTATGCGTGAAGGCATTATCCATTAGGCAGTCACAATTCATCTTTATCTCTAGAAAAGAATGTAAAAAGTTTTATTGAAAAGTAATACTACATTCGATTAAGATAAAAAGGACATAATCAAAATGTTATTGATAATGGCTGAAAAGATGACTAAATTAGCTTTAGTCAAGGAGGTCGTTATTCTCGAAATTCTCGGTGTTGAACCGAGTTGGAGGCTGTATATCCACCAGATTTGTTTCAGAGAAAAGCTTCAGGCTTGCCATATACAAATCTTGGAGGTGGCGTGGAGTACGACAGACCCTGGATCAATGTCCAGTCATGACACATCTGTGGGAATTTTCATCCCAGGTTTTCTTGGGAGTAGAAGTCTGGTCAGGGGTATTCCTCTTCCACGTATTCTTTTTCTTCCCCTCAGTATTGTTATTCTGGGGAGGACCTCAGGTCTGCTTCTTCGCAGCTTTTCCCTTGTTGAATCTTCCTCTGTGCTTGTTCTTCATCTTCTGGGAAGAAACTGTGTGAGCTTCAGGGAGAGGAGCAGATCCAGCAGGGCGTAGGTTATGAGTGGCCAGTATGAGGTCTCTGTTCTGCTCTGCCATAAGAAGGCAGGAGAGTAAATCAGAGTACCTCGTGAACTTGCATTCACGATACTGTTGCATGAGAATAGCATCCTTCTCATGGAAGGATGTATATGTTTTCTCAAGCATTCGGGTTTTCGAAACTTGTTCACCACACAACTTCAGGCGTGAAGTGATATTATGGAGAGCTAAGTTATACTCAGCTACGGACGTGTAGTCCTGAAGTCAGAGATTTTCCCACTCATAACATGCACGAAGGAGGATAACATCTTTCTGATGTTTGTATCTGTCCTCAAGTGCTGTCCACAGTTCATGAGGGTCTTCTACTATTAGATATTCGGCCTTCAGGGTCCGATAAATATATCCACTGATATAGATAATGGCTTTCAGCTTCTCTTCATCGGAGACTCTAACAGTAGAAGTCCATTCATCAGTTGTCCCAGTCGTAGCTGGAGCCTGAATTGTATGACTTATGCCCTGTGAGCGCAGATGGAACTTCAGGTCCAGCTGCAAGCTCAAGTAATTTTTTTTCAACCTCATCGAGAACATCAAAATCGACGCTCGCAATCTTTGCCATTTATCAAAGCATGGAATAAGCATGAATTAAATATTATTCAAAAAATTAAGACATGCATATTAGTAAAATTATGACTGTTGTTGGGATCGGCCGGTCACCACCAAAAATAATAAAAGTCCAAAGTCCCTTATTAAATTTGAATTACGAGAAAATAAAAATTACAATTTGGAAACCCTTGGGTGTCCCAGCATTAGCAATTTTCCTCCGTCTTCAGGCGAAGTTTCTCCGGGCACTGGCTTTTACATTAAGTTCCTCACTACATTTTCACTCAAAAAGGAAAAAAATAAAATGCGAGGAAAAATAAATGGGTGACTAATAACGGCCGATCCAAAACCACAACACAATATTACTAACATTCCAGGTAGTATTAATAATATAATTATGCAACATCACATGCATAAACAATACATTTTTTTTCAACATCGCAGGCAATCAAAGAGAGTTTGGAGACTGTTAGAACTCACAAGTGATGGCCTTATTCAGTTCAGGTCTCGAGCATGACCCAGCTGATTTCGTCCGTCGAAGGGTAATACCTTCAACTCTAGTGCTAGGCCTTTCTTGCAATCTGTGGTGACGTACGCTGTCTGGGAGCTGTGGAAGGGCAGGAAGGCTAAAGTGTTCTTAAACACAACATGTCACCCCTTTCAGCTGGTGCGTCGTCCTTTGATGTAGGCCAAAGAACGGTGGGAAGCACTGGCTTTCGAAGATTCTTTTCCTATGGCGACTATGGCAGGGCGGTACGCTCTGCTCTCTCGTGACCCCTACTCTAATCAAATAAAGGCCCCTACTGAAGATGAAAAAGGTGAGCACTGAAATGAGAAAGGAACGAGTGACACAACACGACTTCGGTTCACACGTGAAAGTGCTTCGAAAGGTGTCCGCAGGTGCGCGGAGCCGGAGGCATAGACGAAGAAAGCAGAAGCATAGGCACGAGTGGTCAATGAACGCTTTCCGGTTCGAGTAGGGCACATATATATTAGGCGTGTCGTTCACCACTTATATCTGGTGAGGCCAAGAAACAAGTGAGACATTGCCCGACATTTGAGGTTGCCGTTAGCAGATATCCTGGCTGAAGCATCAATCTGCCAGATTGCGCGGCATTTTCGGTAATGAATGGACCTTTGACCAAAAGAAGCCATCATATCTGGGAAAGGTAGCAGACGAGAGAGACAGTCTACGTACTTTTATACAATATCATCAAAATAGGATAGGGCGTAGTAAAATGGTCTAAAAAAGATAATTTCTTACTCACATAGCGACAGTTGCACATTCCTGAAGCATGTGTGATACGCAAACGAATAGTTGACGATAACGAGGGAAATCGTTCTATGAAAATAGCACTGGTCAACAATTGTCGAAAGCAACAAGGTCTGTATAGTAGCATAGGGAAAGATACGAGGCTAGTGTAGACAATAGAAGCAGATCCAGAGAAGGTACAGCTGATAAATATATTAAATTTATGTTTTATAGTTACTTGGACCACGGGAAAACGTTATTACCCGTTAGGTTAGGTAACTAACCTAACGACAGAGCGGTCTTAGGATCCTTGTAATGATTAAAACGTAAATTAATATTTATTTTTATCCAATGAAAAAAATTAAAGCGATTAATAATGAATTTAAACATCGAATTAAGTAACAAAATTATTACTTGCCACAAATACCCCGAGAGGAGTTAATCAAACTCAATATCCCCACCCTGATATTCCTTGATTTTTCAGGATTTTTCCAGAATCTTTTCGGATTTATTCCGATATTTCCAGATTTTTTCTGGATTATTCAGGGTTTAATTGGGTATTAAGAAATATATATTAATTTCTGAATTAAAATTACTTTGGCATGCAGGCCAGTGGCCCGCGGGCTTGCTGCAGGCAGCAGGCCCGTTAGCCAAAAGATACCCATTTTTATTATCAATTTAATTGCTGGGCTTCTGTCCCATTAGGTGAGGCCCATGCCTCTTCTCCCCCTTAACCTAGGGTTAGGGTTTTAAGGGGAGAGGGGGAGGGCAGCCGCCAGCTATTCCAAAATTTCACAAATGCCCCCAAAATCAGCCTCCTTTTGATCGAAGCTCATTTAGCCGCGATACGTTCGTTTAGCCCCAAAATATCAACACTAGGGCGACGCTACAAGGAGGCCACCCCAAGAGGCGCGATGAATCGGCGCTTCTGGAGAAGGACTCCCCCTCTCGACATGGGGGGACGAATTTGTGCCATGGCTGACCCCTCAAACCGATGCATCACCGATAGGGCGACACACTGGCAGGACTCCCCCGACAGTGGGGTTGGCAATACGGGCCGCCCTCTGACTGGGGGAGGGGCAGCTCTCTGGCCCCCCGGACAGGGGGGCGGTTCTCCGACGCAGTTGGCCCCCTGACAGGGGGGGCGGTTCTCTGACCCGTGTTTATATTTCACCTTTTGCACACACTCTTCATCATGTTTTCATATGAGTTTCATCTCATTCCATGTTGTATATATCACATTTTGGTTCATATTGACTATTGGGTGTATTGTTTGTATTTCAGATAAATGTTGGCATTTCGGTATCTTCTGGAGTCAACCTTGCATGTCGGGATCAAAGCGCGCTTATACGACAAAGATCCGATGGCCAAAGATGAGGATTTGAAGTTTTGGAGCTTCATCCGGTCGTGTGGATGAGCCACCCGATCAGTTCGTATCATGGTATCAGTCCTGTGCTCCACCCGGACAACACAGTGTGCCACCCGATCGGGTGGATGACCGGTTGGTGAGGAGATAGAGTGGCATCCATGAGAGAGCTTCCCAACCGATTGGATCATCCCCTCGGGTCATCATGGGGCAGAACTCACCCGATCGGTTGACACTTCAACTGATCGGGTGGCCTTTTCTTACCCTTTCATGCACTGCTGATGCATTCATTGAAGATCTGCTATCATTCCAGTGGGATTTTAGGTGATCTCTTATTTTTTTACCGTTGGCATCGTCGTTTGCTTTCCAACGATAGGTCGCTTGCCCAAATTCGATTTTTCTACATTTTCTGGAATTTTCTGAGCGCAACTGGGTGCAGAAATTCTGGGCTGTTTGGAATTTGAACTTCAACCGATCGGGTGAGCTATCCAACCAACCGGGGGAGCCCATTTTCAGCAGTTCTGAGTTACTGTTTTTTTCCACCTGATCGGTTGAACTTCCAACCGATCGGGTGGCCCTTTTTCAGCAGTTTTAGTGGGTTTTTGGACCCGAACTATTAGGAATTTGTGGGGGCCTATAAATATGAGATGTTGGACGACTTGTAATGCCCCCCCCCCCTCTATTTTTCAGGGTTTTTCTGCCCCTTTCATGAGAGCCTTAGATTAGTTTAGATTAGGGTTTCTCTTTTAATAAATCTTATAATGGATTGATGGATTCAAATGCAAGATAAGTATTTCTTTTCCTTATTTCCATTGCTTTGCGTTGTTTTCAATAAGCTTGATGGTGAATGTTTGTTTGTCCCTTTTATTGCTTGCTATCATATTCTTCACCATTGAGTAGTATTTGATGAACCCTAATATGGGTTAGAGTAGGATTGATGCTTGGGATATTTCATTTGACTTGATTGCATGGCAAGTGTTTGATGGAATGTGTCAATGTGGATGTCTAGCAATCTGAGACCAATCCGTATGGCAACACACTAGATTGAGTTGGGGGTTGGGCTCCGGATGCTTGTCCCGTCAAGATCCGCTTTGATGTATTGCTAGAAATCACATTCGACCTATTTGGCCATTAGGGTTACGCTATGGCGTTTTATTTTCATTGGCGTGAGAAAGACCGTCTTTGACCGTCGGGCCAAGGGGAAATAAAATGGGAGTTTGATTCTCTAGCCATAGCTCACGCCCTAGCGTTGAGTCCTTGCACATGGAAACGGCTTGGACGAAATTTTGGGAGCTATCATCGTGGCCTTAATGCTCTTGGTTGCAGAGGGTGTTGGACATAGGAATGCCCACCGTTCGAAACCGGGTAGACCTAGCGTATCATCCTAGGCACCGATCGGAATATCGGGCCCATGGGGCACTAGGTACCACCTTTTGGGGCAATGTCTCACCCTGGGTCGAGTCGAATACCAAGTGTCATGGGTGCTCTAGCCCGTGTTAGCGGGGATTCATTTCTTGTCTTTTTCATTTCTTTCCTTTATTCCTACACTACCCACTCATATCATCCGTGTAGCTCTCACACAACCTAGGCGAGGCTAGTAGCCTTCAAGCCATCCACCTCCCTGTGTTCGATATACCCGCACCCTACACTAACCATGCACTTGCGGTAAAACGACACCACGCTCTAATCATAAACAGGGCGCCGGTCAAGTTTTTGGCGCCGTTACCGGGGAGGCGTTCGGTTTGATATTAGCTTAGATTGGGTTCGTTAGAATATGCATAAAAACATTAAAAAACAGAAAAACAAATACAATAACCAAGAAAATTTTCCCCTCCACCATATTTTGCATTATCTTTTGGTTATTATCTTGTACTATTGACGCTCCTCTCGAGTTTTCTATTTGTGTTGTGCAGATATATATTTGCTTGCAATGTGGAATTCTTGTTCCAATGCTCTAGTGGGAGGAACTGGTTCATTTGAGATGGTTGTTTGTGAGGATTGTGGCATGGCGGGGCACGAAAGATTGGAGTACATATTTACTTCTCGTACTCTCACCCCACACCCAAACTCCAACAACACATTCCTATACCCCTCCAACCAATTTTCTCAACACATCCCTCCACCAAACACGGAAATATCGGCCCTTGTTCCCTTTCTCGATGAGGCCCTTGTTCCATTTCTCGAGGACATTGTTCGTCGACAAAACTCTACAATCTCCCAGCTATTACCCATCACGCTTGCAGAGATTGCGCATGATCAGAGCCAACACACCGAAATCCTAGAAGCCATTCCCCGAGATCCAATTCCCCAAGCACCCTGCTACATTTGCAATGCACTCTCGGCCTTTATGGGACGAATCTTTCACCTCCATGACGACCACACCATTGAAGATGAGGTGAAGGTTGGTGCATTGGTGAACGAAGCTGTTGTCTCTTCTCGGGACGTTCTCGGAGCTTTTACCAGTGGGGCTACTTTGGAGATTCCCGAATGCAGTGGAGGTGCACCTTCTAACTTGCTGCTACCCTTCGATCCCTGCTTCCGCGTCTACGAATTGGATAACGATGCATTCTTCTCGGACAGCGAGAGTGACAGTGGGGCATGTAACTGCCAAGGGGGGAGACTTTCATTTTAGGCGGGCTACCCGCTTGGAGTCACCGGAGGATTTTGTTCCGGAAGGCACATTCCAGTACCTCACCTGTGCAGATGGACTTCACAGCTCACCTTGCAGAGATGGATGTGCACGGTACATTGGTAGCGACATCGCCAAGAGTACCGAGGAGCCTGCAGAGACTACACATACTTGCGAGTGGGACATCCGGGAGTACTTGGACTTCAGGGTCATTCCTGAGGATTCCATAGCTCCACCATCTCTTCAGCTACCTCTGCAGCCTCTTTTTCTGCATCCAGTGTTGGAGGACCACGATGACGTCATCTGGGACGATGAGCATGACTCCGAGGAGTCGGTCCCCTTGGAGCAAGAGCCGTAGTGCGATGAGCGGTTGGAGGAGTCTTCCCCTCCCTTGGTGGCGTCCACAGAGCCTACCTGTCGTGCCACCTTCCACGCCGATGATGGGGATGACTTCAACAGGCTTTTGGAGCCTGCACACAGTGATGCCGAGAGCGATGAGTGTGCCTCTAGCACAGAGGATCGCCACATTTCATATATTTTCCCATCATATACCGGCGACTATCTCTGGGATACATTTATTTTTAGGAAATGATTTCTTGTCATGGACTAATTCACCTCATCCTTTACAGGTCACAGGTAGACACCTATTAAGGATGCTTGGAGGTGCATTGCTTGGGTCCATTGGAATACATGGCACATCGCTTCTGGCGGAGCCACAATAGAACAGTTAGAGCAGCTACCTGCCCACTCCAGATTTTGGATCCACATATGCTCAGGTGTATCCTAATCCAGTAGTGTAAATATTTACCGCTTTCTAGTTTAGATTAGAATAATCTCGAATTCTCTCATTAGCGAGGGGAGCTTATCTAGTGTTTGCTTTTGCATCATAATAACCCATCATGTTGTGCCATTCTATCATTTCACCCCCATCACCCTATCCTTATTCTTTTGGCACTTTTCTTGGCCCCGTTATCATTTTTCTCCATGAGACCACTACCACCTCCAAAGGGTGGTGATGCCTGTTTTGCCTATTGTTCACTCTCCCCATTATCTTTTATGCCATGTATCAGATTTTCATATCTTTTGGGCATAGCTTATATTAGCTTGGGGGAGAGTATCACCCATAGTCATTTTTGCTATTTTTGATGCATTTTCCCGCTCATTTTATCTTTTCCCTCTCATGTGTGATCTTATTGCATTGAGGGCAATGCAAGCTTTAGCTTGTGGGAGTAGCATTTCATGCATGTTTCCTTTATTTTCTTCTATTTTTCACCTTTTTCATTCATAAAAAAAATTCTTTTCATTTTTATGCATCATTCCCATCATGCATTTTCCTTTCTCAATTTCATTCTTGCCTCTTTCTAGAGATGAACCCTCAATGATATTTTTCCACTCATGCTTCACTTTTCGCATTTGAGCACCTTTTTCCATCACGCTATTTCTTTGATTATTCAATGCTCATATGTGTTTTGCCATCTTTTGGGTTTATTTGCTATATTTCGAGATTGTTGGTTGTGATTGTGTTTAAGCATGCTTCTAGCTATATATCATATTTTAATATGCCCCTCTATTTTGAAGTTCCTAGATTTTCACGATTCATTTCCAAAAAACGGTTATTTTACCATCCTACCCACGTGCTTCTAACTCTTGCATGAAATACTATATGTGTACTCTTATCGCATGTGTTAGCTGTAATTTTAGCCTGTATGGATCAATACACTAGAGGGGGGGTGAATAGTGTATATAATAAAAATGTTGCAAATAAAACGTTATTGATATTTGCAACGATGGCACAGAAATATAATGACAAGTACTGAAAAATAAATCAATCGCAAACACAGAGATTTATCCTGGTTCGGATCCTTGTGATCCTACTCCAGTCCTCTACCCCATAGAGATTTTCAATCCACTATAATCACTTGCCCCGCAAGCACAAACCTACAAAAATGGCGACACTCCCCGTGTCCCAAACTTTGTACAATCTCTAAACAGAGATTCAAACCTGTTAAATAATGAAATAGAAAAACACCTATAACCTTGGTATAATTTTCAGAGAATGAATTCAAGGATGGTGTTTGGAAGATGAACTTCAAGATGTAAAAGATATGTAATGAAGAGCAACACTTGAAGTTCTCTGGTTCATAAAAGAAGAGAGAGATCAATCGATTTCTTTTTGCAATTATGAACCCAAACAACTTTCCAAAATGATGTTGAAAAATCCAAGTTCTTCTGTTCTTAAACGAAGAAAGAAATCTAATGATTTCTTCTTACAAATAAGAAAAGAACAACTAATGGCCTAAAGCTTTAGAAAATAAAAGACTTGATTTCAACAAATAAGAGAGTAAAGAAGAGGAAAGTGAGTGAAGAGAAAGAGAGGGTCTACCCCTCTATTTATAGTGTTTAGGGACGGTTGGGGACTGTAGTTAACGTTGGAAAACGGGCAAGAACCGTCCCTGAAAATTTGGGATCAAAACGGCTAGTTTTGAAATTGGTCGACGAAAAGGACAAATTGGTCGACCAAAATTTAGAGAGAGAATTTTGACCGTTGGAAGATTGTTCTAGAATCTACACGGTTATGGGAGTTTCCATATGTAATCCCATAGTCAAATTCAAAGGTTTAAAATTGGTCGACCAAAATGAGGTTATTGGTTGCCAATTTTCAAAGTTGCGAATTTTCGAAATTGGGAAGTGTAGATCTCTGAGTAATGGAACCTAGATGACTAAGACATATTATCACAAGGCTTTGTGACTCTAATAAAGTAAATTTGACATTGATTACATAAAGCCGTAGATAGGACTGCATCTGCAACTGAATCTGAGAAGCTTCTTTGCAGGGGATCCTTATCAAGTGATTACATATCCAAGTCATGGATTATGTGCCTTTGTCTTTCCAGCTTCATGAATGATATATCGGTTTGAATACGCATGAATATATCTGATTGTGAGCATTGATTTGTATCTGCATACATAGAGTTAGTAGCACTGAATGTGTTTGTCATATCAAAACCATATGGGAATAGAAATATGGAATTATGAAATTCCAACATTCTCCCCCTTTTTGATGATGACAAACATGAAATATATATAGTTAAAATTGAACATATTTGATATACTCCCCCCTGAGTATGTGGAGTTTGTGAATACTCCCCCCGAGTAGATGAAATATATTCTCCCCCTTTGGAATCCTTAAAAAGAGGCAAAAATAAGAGTAGGTAATAATAATAATAATAATAAGGTAAAAATGGGAGAGAGATATAATTAGCGGCAAAAAAAGGAGTGTAGAGGCTGAAAAAGAACATGCCATTATATGGCAGCCAAATATAAATAAGTTAGGAGTGGAGAGGCCGAATAAGAAGCAGGCCATTAAATGGCTTGGCAAGCCATTAAAAAAATAATTAGTGGGAAGGCCACTTAAAAATGAAGAATATGTAGGTAAGGAAAAAAAATATAAAAGGCCAAGCCGAAAAAAATAATGGAATATGCCCAATGGTGATACTTAAGAAAAACTAAAAATAAATAACACTTGTGAATTATCTTGATGTAGTAAGAAAGTGGAGTTTGTAACATAAGGAATAAATATTGGTATTTACAAACTAATAACCACAGAATCTAATTGGCATCATTAGAGTGGGAACATACAGTAACTAAGATAGAGTAAATGTCATTAGACTTATAGAATTCATAGCCTAGAAAGTGGCAAAGGTGCTATTAATTTAATATTAAAGCCAAAATTTAGCTTCAGGACATTAATACCATCATAGCAAGTGATATAATGCCATCATGAACTAAGGTGCATCCTACTATGAAGTGGACAAGAAAACACAAGGGGATTAGAAATCCAAGACAAAGGGTACATAGCATAAGACAAACATGGGGCTAAGAAAGGACGTGGCCTTGGAATATGAAATGAGGGGAGGCCTTGGAAAATGAAATGAGGGGATTGTTTCCTCATGAAGTGAAAGGATTTTAAATAAAGGAAAAAATCTGTTATGGGAAGTTGTGATAGAGTTTTTGGTGGGATGAGAACCAAAACTTCACAGCAGCAAAATTTCAAAACTGCTAAGTGATTATAACTTAGTGAAGCAAACATTCATAATAGTGGTCTGAATAGGCTGTTGCAATGTGAGGAATGCTGTTTAAAAATGAACAGGGAAGCCCTGCCTTCATAATACGTAGAAAATGGGAAAATCGAACTAGGCAACTGAACCATATATAGAACCAAATGTGAAACACAAGAGAAGGCCATGAAAAAGTGTATAGAACATAATCCAAACATAGGATAAAGAGAGAAATAATAATAACGAATAGAGAACAGAACATCACATAATAATTATCCAAGTAACCAGGGGATATAACCAAATGTAACTTGACAGAACCACTAGAAGAGAACAGAATATCACAAAACAATGTAGCCATTGACAACCAAGTGACATAGCAAAAGAAATATGAGAAAACAATTACAGAACAACCAAGACAACATCCAAGTACAACCAAAACATCACGTATAAACTAGCAACAAGAAATATTAAGCCAAGGGAATGGTTACAGAAGAGGACGCAAACATCACCATACTAAAAACGGGATTGATGAACCAAATATAACCCAAAGTGTGGACAGAACTGAGTTTGACATCACAAAACATCATAAGCACATTGCTGGAAATCATCACCAACGAAGAACCAACGGATGTGGAGGCGAGGGAGGGACGATCGTTGTTGGGGCGGTCGAGTTTGTGGAGGCGTCGGCGAAATGGGGGGCGTAGCCGTCGAAATCGGCGGTCGGCGGTCTAGGAGAGTGGCTGAGGGTCGATTGAGGAGAGGAGGCGGAGGAGTGGCGACGGGCTGGTGGTTGGAGGGAGGCGCTGGTGGTTATTGGGTGGAGGCCGGTGATTTAGGGTAGGGCGGTGGAGATTTGGGAAAGGAGGAGGCCGATGGGGTTTGAGGGGAAAAGAGGCTTCGGGAAAAGAAAAGAAGCCTGGAGAAGATATTTTGGTGAATGAGGATCCATATGCAAGAATTAAATAGGGAAAAATAATCAGTTAAGGGAAGTTTTGGGAACTGAAAGTTGTCAATCGGCAGAGCCGTTGTGAAAACTGAACAAATTTCGAAAAACGAAAGGATGGGTTCAGTTTTGGAACGAAAATTGGAGGGAACTGGTAATGAAAATTCGCGGGAAGACGAAGCAGTTACCGAAAAATAAAAAAAATCGACAATTGGCGACCAATAATGGTGAATTGGTCGACCAATTGTAAAAAACAGCCAAAAAGTTTAAAAAAATTTGAGAAAAATTCTTAAAATAAAAATAAGAATGTGTCATAAGTCCGATTCACTAATAATCCCCAAATTTCGTCGAAGCTTAATAAAAGTTTCTTCTTTTAACGGTTTAGTCAAAATATCAGCAGTCTGATGTTCAGTAGCTATAAATTTAAGAACAATATCTCCTTTCTGAACATGATCATCTAGAAAATGATGACGTACATCAATATGTTTTGTACGAGAATGATGCACAGGATTTTTAGAAAGATTAATAGCACTAGTATTATCACACCTAATAGGGCAAATAGAGCAATCAATACAATAGTCAGAAATAGTTTATTTCATCCACAAGATTTGAGCACATGCTAAATTGGCGGCAATATATTCAGCCTCGGTTGTATATAATGAAACAGAGTTTTGCTTTTTGCTAAACCATGAAACTAAAGCATGACCTAAAAAGTGGCATGTACCACTGGTACTTTTACGATCAGATTTGCAACCAGCAAAGTCTGCATCACTATACGATAATAAATCAAATGTGCTTGACTTGGGATAAAATAAACCAAAATCAGAAGTGTGCTTAACATATCTAATAATCCTTTTTACGGCAGTTAAATGTGAAACTTTAGGATTTGCCTGAAAGCGTGCACATAAACATACTAAAAACATAATATCTGGTCTACTAGTAGTTAAATAAAGTAGAGAGCCAATCATACCTCTGTAAAGACGTTGATCAACACTCTTACCATTTAAGTCTTTGTAGAGAGAAGTAGATGTACTCATTGGAGTACGTTTTTCTGCAGAACTTTCTAAACCAAAACGCTTGATGAGTTCCTTAGAATACTTGCTTTAGTGAATGAACATTCCTTCCTTCAATTGTTTGATTTGAAGACCGAGGAAGTAATTGAGTTCACCCATGTGACTCATCTCAAATTCTTTCTGCATAATCTTAGAAAAATATTGACAAAGAGATTCATTAGTAGAACCAAAAATAATATCATCAACGTATATTTGAATAATGATTATGTCAGATTTTATGTTCTTAATAAAAAGAGTGGAATCTATTTTACCAATAGAATAACCAGAATTTAAAAATAGCTTTTAAGTCTTTCAAACCAAGCACGAGGTGCTTGTTTGAGACCATATAAAGCTTTCTTTAATTTAAAAACATGATTTTCTAAATTTTCATGAATAAAACGAGGAGGTTGTTCAACATAAACTTCCTCCTTGAGAAAACCATTTAAAAAGCACTTTTGACATCCATTTGAAATAATTTAAAATCTTTAAAACATGCAAATGATAACAACGAATAGACTCAAGACGAGCAACTGGTGCATAAGTTTCATCATAATCAATACATTATTCTTGATTATAACCTTGTGCAACCAATCGTACCTTGTTTCTAATTACCTGACCATATTCATCCAATTTATTTTTGAATACCCACTTGGTACCAATGATTGAATGATCTGTAGGTCTGGGAACTAATTCCCAAACATCATTTCGATGAAATTGATTGAGTTCTTCCTGCATAGCAATAATTCATGAACTGTCTTCACATGCATCTTTGATGTTCTTTGGTTTAATGGATGAAAGGAAAGCATAATACGCCATTTGTTCAATTTGACGTCGTGTTCTAACTCCATCTGTAATATCTCCAATGATTAACTCCGATGGATGATTTGGAACTTGTGCAAATGCTTTAGGAAGATCTGTATTATCTGAAATAGACTCAACAGAGGGTTTAGTAGCATCAATTTCATCAAGATTAATATTATCTAAAGAATTAGATAAAGGTAACATATTCTCTTCATCATCAATGATAGGAGAATTAGATGAGGGGTTCTCATCAAATGTAACATGTAGTGATTCTTCAACTGTTGAAGTTCTTTTGTTATATACTCTGTAGGCTTTGCTACGTGTTGAGTATCCAACAAAAATAACTTCATCAGATTTTGAATCAAATTTATCAAGTGCATCCTTAGTATTAAGAATGAAACATTTACATCCAAACACTTTAAAATATTATACACGTGAAATGCGATTAAAGAATAATTCAAAAGAGTTTTTATTAAGCAATGGCCTTATAAGAACTTTATTCATAATGTAACAAGCAGTTGTGACAGCTTCAGACCAAAAATATTTCGGTAATTTACTATCACAAAGCATTGTTCTTGCACATTCTTGTAGAGTTCTATTTTTCCTTTCTACTACTCCATTCTGAGGAGGAGCACGAGGAAAAGAAAATTTGTGAGTAATGCCATTTTCATTACAAAAATTGGTAAAAGATTCATTTTCAAATTCTCCTCCATGATCACTACGAATAGTGACAATGTTAGAGGATTTGATCTTTTGTATCTTTTTACAAAATATTGAAAATTCTTCAAACGCATCATTCTTGTTTTGTAAGAATATAACCCAAGTATATCTTGAATAATCATCAATAATGACAAATGCATATCTACTTCTATTCAAAGAAGCTACTCTTGAAGGACCAAACAAATCTAAGTGTAAGAGTTCTAATGGTCTCTTTGTTGAGATAACGTCCTTTGATTTAAAAGAAGATTTGTGCATTTTTCCTTGTTGACAAGCATCACAAAAATGTTTGTGTTTGAAAGAAATATTTGGTATTCCATTTACTAACTTGTGTTTTGAAATATGTACTAGGTTTTTGAAATTAGTATGCCCAAAACGTTTATGCCATAAAAGTGTATCATCTAATGTAATCATTAAACAATGATTATTAGTGGTAACAGACATGCATAAGATAAACATGTTATTCTTACGCTTATCACGGAATAAAATAGATGACATATCAAAATCATAAATGATGCAATCATTTTGTTCAAAAACTATTTTGTAATTTTTATCGCATAACTGACTAATGGAAAGTAAATTATGTTTCAAACCGTCAACCAGGAGAACATTCTCAATGATAGGCTGATTTGTATTGCTAACTGTTCCAGTGCCTATGATTTTGCCTTTCTTGTTGTCACCAAAGGTAACTGTGCCTCCATCTTTATATTTAATAGTTGAAAGCAAGTTGACGTTTCCTGTCATATGTTTTGAACATCCACTATCCAAAATCCATCTTTCCTTTTTAGGTACCTGAAAAATAAAACATTAAGCATTGGTACCCTTTATTTGAGGGTCCTTGGGATTAGATATTTGGAAGCCAAACCCAAGTGGAATTTGGCTTTTTAATGTAATCACAAGAATGAACTATAGCATGTATATAATGAGAAATATAATCATTTCTATCTTTCAAACATGTATCCTTAGGAACCCATATACTAATCGTAATAGGTCTCCTAGGCAATGGTTTTGAAATGTTAGTAACATTTCTTTGTGAAGAAGAAGTAGGAATATTTACTTTCTTCGTGTAAATGAATGCGTCATTCTTCTTTTGTGGTTTAACAAAAATTGTTTTGCCACCAGAGGAAGAAGTATTATAAGACTTGGGTGCATCCTTATGAGAATATCCCAGTCCTTGTCTATGATTTGCTGGATATTGAATTTTTAGCAAATCATTGAGATTTGTCTTTCCTTTGTTAAATTTATTAATATTGGAAGACATTGTTGGATCTGGATCCTAGCCTAGAGTGGGGGTGAATAGACTTATAAAAATAATTCGTGCAACCCACGAATAAGCACACGCAGTTAAAGCAGCAACAGGGTAAATAAAAAGCAAACACAGAGTACACAGCAGATTTACCCTGGTTCGGTCGACCCTTCGGCCTACTCCAGCCCCCAAAGCAGAACTAGTATTGAATAACGCAATAGGTACAAAACCTCAAGTTAGAGCATGCTCAGAGCACCCACTACGTCTCTACACTTGCCAGGCTCTCAGTACCACACACACAGTGTTTTCTCTCACTATCAATCCTAGTAACGCTTTCTACCAGTTAGTCCCAAACTAGCTGGGTCCCACTTATCTAGCCCCAACCAGACAAGTCCTAAAATAGTCCACAAAGATGGTAAAGTTTCCCCTACGAGGATCTAACACAACAACTACACAAAATAATAATAAATATTGTTTAGGAATCTCAGTTTGTGTAGCGGCGATGTCCTCGTCAGTCAGTATGGGTCAGATCTGAATCTGACGTGATGTAGTAGTCTCTCGGCAACGGCAACTCAAGTTGCGGATGACATCTCCTCCTTTTGTGACTTGCGGCACTATGCAATTGTGGGCTCCTTAGCTTGATCAACGTGGTTGCGGCCCCTGGCAATATGATGTCTCTCTTGGCTCTTAGAGAATTGTCCACACTTAAATAATGAATGGAAATCATAGTGCTTCAAGGCCGGCCTACTTTTCTCAATGCCGAGAGTTGCAATTTTCGTGATGATGGCATGCACAAAAACAAATATATTAATCCCTTAACTAATTAAAGAAACCTCAGTACTTACCTTCATGAAATAATTCGGCAGCTGGCTCTGTGTTTTCCCTTCACGTGCAAGGCCAAGGACACGGCTCTTCTAGTCCCTTTTGATTGGTCCCATTTCCTCAATATTTCGGTGGTTAAGATATCCTTTTGCTTTTGCCAGCACAATAAGAGATGAGCAAGTGAACTATATTCAAATAAAGAAACTCACCTGCCTCTTCAAATAAAAAAATCTCCTTGGGAGATGTCTGCCGTAAGCTTGAAGACAAGTGTTCTTCTTTATTGGCCTTTGCTTCACAGATTAAACTTTGGATGCTTGGTCAAACATTTCGGCCATAGAGATTGAATGAAGTTTCAATGTGATTGGAAGTAAACCCTTTTGTCTCCTTGTTTGTTTTGGGTAGCCTGCAACAAAGGAGCACAGAGTAATGACAAAATATAAAAGCTTTTTTTAATTTCACAGGATGTTAGGCCCTTGGGGATTGTTTGTGCAGGCTGGCCCTTGGCCAAAAAAAAATTCAGCTGCCACCTCACAGATTTTTTGTGGCTCTTGGTTTGATTTCAAAGGGAAGCTTGGTGCGGCTCTCTGGGGAATTGATGAATGCTGAGAAAAAAAAATGCTTTGTGATTTTTTTTTGATATTTCCCAAGAGAAAGAACTTGCGGCCTCTTTTTGATTTTTGGGTTGATCAAGTTCGGTTTGTGCGTGCCCTATGAAAATTTCGGCTAGGCTTCTAGATCTTTGTGTGAAAAAATAATAAGCCAGCTCTTGGAAGAATGTAATCAAAGGGAATGACTGAGAGGCTCTTGGAATTTTCGGCAGCACCCTTGAAAAAAATGCTGGAGAGAGATGGTATTTTTTTTGTGCGGCACTTGAGATTGTTCAAAAAAAATGTTCCAAACAAAAAAAACCAGAGAACCTTTTTCATAAAAATTTGTTCATGAAGTTCTGTGCACAAATAAAAATGGAGAACCTTAATACGTGAGTTGCTCTATTAAAGTGAATTTTGCATTGGCCGAAATAATTTCTCCCTTTAGAATTTTGTTTGGCCGTGCACTTTTTAGGGTTGCTCTGATGAGGGTTTATATAGGATTAGGAGGAGATCAATGATGATACAAGAGAATCCCATGATTAAAGGATTTTGAGATGTTGTAGGATTTAAATTGGAATTTGAAAATGAAATGAGTAGCAACAAATCTCCCTAATTGATTTGATCAAATCTCAAATAGATTTCATCTCCCATTATATTGACCAAGTCAAACTTCTTTGAGCACACACTTCCTTTCTCTCCAAGGATGCTATAAGAATAGCGATTTCTCCAACACGTTGACTTAGTCAACTCCTCAAGATTTACCCCTTTGTCAATCCTGAAACACACGTGCACACACGTTAAATAGTTCGCATGTTTTTCATCATCAAACCAAGATCCTAGATCGTTGCTTCCAACAATCTCCCCCTTTTAGTGATGACAAACCCATAAAAGATTTAAGCAATAGATGGGTGTGTGAAGTGTGTTGAAGGTGTAATGCAATTTGATGTATGGATGAGTCATTCAAGCATTACAAAACATGCACAACAACAAATGGTAAATATAAAAGCATGCATAAGCATGCATGCTCCCTCTTCTTACAAGCTCACCCTTAAATATTACGTTTCATGCTCCCCCTTCAACAAATAATATGGACATCAAATCTTTTTCTTTTTCTTCTCCCCCTTTGTAATCACCAAAAGTGGATTAATGAAGTTACAAAAATATTCCATGCAAAAATAAACCATTATTAAATGTAGCGTTCAATTTGCATGAGTTTTCCACAAAATAGACAATCAAGCTCATAGGATTTCATAGCAAGACTTCTCCACCTTTGTGTAAGTGTAGTGAAATGGACAATAAAGTACAAGAGGAGATTCAATTTCAGAAAATCAACCAAATCAATCCACATTTTCCAATTTTCATGAATATCACTAGGATTGATTTTTCCCACCTCATCAAAGATGAGTTCAAGTTACCGAACCACAAAACATGGCCTAAAAGGTCTTTTAAATGTGGGATGGCATTGCTTGACAAGTTATATACACCAACGCTAATGATTACCCATGTAGCATAAGTTGGATACTCGTGGGTTGTGTAATATCCATGAAGTGTATCCATTTTTCATACGGAGCAAATATAGTTTTTTTAATTTGCAATTCTTTTGTGCTCAATTTTAATTCATGGCTAAACACTTCATATCCCTTAGAAAATTCAGAAATTAATCATTCCTACATTCACTTTCCATTATTCTTCAAAATAATCTCCAAAAGTTATGAAGTCAAATATCGTGAAAGTGCAAATGTAGGTGTAGAAGTCAAATTTGAATTTTATGAGACCAGGCATGGCTACTAAAAAGAGAACAACATGTTTATGTAGCTACAACAATAATGAATTAACTTCTACAAGGGATAGACTTGAATATTCATACAATACCACTTAAGATAAATCATAAAGGGTATTCTTTTAAGCTTTTTTTTTTAAATTTTTTTTATTTTTTTCAGAAATAAAAACACTAAAAATCATGCAAACAAGCACACAAACAAAAATAAATCAAGCACACAAAACAATCTATGAAGGTATGCAATGAAATGCACAGAGGGATGAAAATTATACCTTCGCGTCGCTATTTGGCTAAGGAGCTAGAAATAGAATGAGACTTTAAAAATTTGCTCCTCACCAAGCCTCCATCACAACTACATGAAAGGTGTTAAGTGTGACCTTGGAATCTAACAAGGTCCACGAGTGTTAGCCATTAAAGATTTAGGAACCCAAACTTGTTTAAACTTGATATTTGTGTTCCTAAATTTACAATAATATGAAGTGTGGCCTGCACTATCACAAGTAAAGCACTTTGCATATTTGTTCTTTGCAATAGAGGATACATTATGGAATTTCTTGAATTTTTGCTTTTCAACGTTTTTCACACCAAAACCAAGTCCTCTTCTATTATTGCCACATAATTGATTCTCTAAAATAGTGTCCAACGATTGTTTTCCCATAGAGAATTTCTTAATGGCAACTTCAAGATGAGAGACTTTGGTTTTTAACTGTTTATTTTCTTCCACAAGCATCGTGCATTTACTAACAAAAGCATTCTTGTTTTCCTCTTCCTTCTTTTCAAATTCAATCATTTTTCTTTTAAAGTCATTATCCAACATGCAGAATTTATCATTAAGCTCTCTAATCACATAGTCTTTTTCCGTTTCGAGCTTAATCAAATCAAGGTTAAGCATGCTAATTTGGTTTAATAATGAGGAACAAGAAATACAAGGAGCATTTTCATCAAAGCTTTCTTTTTCCTTCTTCATGACTTCAATAGTAGACTTACATGCATTAAGTTCAGTTTTAAGTTTTTTATTCTCTTTAAACACCTTATCATCTCTAACTTGCATGTCATAGTTCTGATTTTGGAGACATTCAATAGTGAACTCATGATCTACTAATTGATGTTGCATTTCTTCACAAATTTTTAGAAGTTCAACTTTGCTACCTGATGGTGTCTCATCTTGGATCCCCATCAAAGCCATGCAAGAATGGGCTTCATTTTCCTCTTCGCTTTCAGCTTCGCTATCCATATCCCATGTTAATACCTTCGCTTTTCCTTTTCCTTTAGCGAGCTGAGCAGTTTCATTTGGGCAATCCTTCATCAGATGTCCTCTTCCCTTGCATTTAAAACATTGCATTCTATCAGTAGATTTCTGATCATTAAATTGCTTGGAAGAATTATTAAAGTTAGAACGATTAAACCTGGGTGCCATTTCATTTCTCCCATGCTTGGTCTTGATGAACTTTCTGAAGTTTCTCACCATTAGCGCTACGTCGTCGTCGTCATCTTCACTTTCGTCAGCTTTCAGAGCAAGGGGCTTTATGGCTTTCTCTTTCTCCTCAGGTTTCTCTCTTGCTTCAACATTTTGCAGTTCCAACTCATGGGACATCAAATTACCAATAAGGTCCTCCACCTTCAATTGAGACAATACCTTTGCTTCCTGAATGGCGTTGACCTTTGGTCTAAAAGAGCTTGGCAGTGCTCTTAGGATCTTCCTCACTTGATCGAGGCTATCATATGGCTTTCTAAGCGAGCTAGACTTGTAGACTATGTCGGTGAACCTCGCATACATCTCTGATATGCTCTCTGACGGTAGCATGCGAAATCCCTCGAACTCTGCACTCAAAAGAGACAGTCTAAACTCCTTTATCTGTGACGTTCCCTCGTGCGTCACCTCCAAAGTATGCCATATTTCCTGCGCAGTTAAACAATGTGAGATTCTATTATATTCAGATTTATCAAGTGCACAAATGAGAGCATTCATAGCTTTAGCAATTAAAGAATAGGATTTCCAATCATCATCATCCCATTTGTCATTTGGTTTTTCAATCTCAACATTTTCTACTTTAATAACAGGCAGTTTATATCCTTTTTCAATTATTTGCCAAGCTTTATAATCAACAGAAATAAGGTAGATTTACATTCGATTTTTCCAATAAGCATAATCACCTCCATTAAATCTAGGGGGACGGGAAACAGACTGACCCTCAGCAAAAGCACTATCCATATGGTTATTCATGGTCAAACCTAGGCTAGATCCTAAAACCCGCTCTGATACCACTTGTTGGATCTGGATCCTAGCCTAGAGGGGGGGTGAATAGGCTTATAAAAATAATTCGTGCAACCCACGAATAAGCACACACAGTTAAAGCAGCAACAGGGTAAATAAAAAGCAGACACAGAGTACACAGCAGATTTACACTGGTTCGGTCGACCCTTCGACCTACTCCAGCCCCCAAAGCAGAACTAGTATTGAATAGCGCAATAGGTACAAAACCTCAAGTTAGAGCACGCTCAGAGCACCCTCTACGTCTCTACACTCGCCAGGCTCTCAGTATCCCACACATAGTGTTTTCTCTCACTATCAATCCTAGTAACTCTTTCTACCAGCTAGTCCCAAATTAGCTGGGTCCCACTTGTCTAGCCCCAACCAGACAAGTCCCAAAATAATCACCAAAGATGGTAAAGTTTTCCCTACGAGGATCTAACACAACAACTACACAAAATAATAATAAATAGAGTTTAGGAATCTCAGTTTGTGTAGCGGCGATGTCCTCGTCAGTCAGCGCGGGTCAGATCTGAATCTGACGTGATGTAGTAGTCTCTCGGCAACGGCAACTCAAGTTGCGGATGATCTCTCCTCCTTTTGTGACTTGCGGCACTATGCAATTGTGGGCTCCTTAGCTTGATCAACGTGGTTGCGGCCCCTGACAATATGATGTCTGTCTTGGCTCTTAGAGAATTGTCCACACTTAAATAATGAATGGAAATCCTAGTGCTTCAAGGCTGGCCTACTTTTCTCAATGCTGAGAGTTGCAATTTTCGTGATGATGGCCTGCACAAAAACAAATATATTAATCCCTTAACTAATTAAAGAAACCTCAGTACTTACCTTCATGAAATAATTCGGCAGCTGGCTCTATGTTTTCCCTTCACGTGCAAGGCCAAGGACATGGCTCTTCTAGTCCCTTTTGATTGGTCCCCTCTCCTCAATATTTCGGTGGTTAAGAGATCCTTTTGCTTTTGCCTGCACAATAAGAGATGAGTAGGTGAACTATATTCAAATAAAGAAACTCACATGCCTCTTCAAATAAAGAAATCTCTTTGGGAGATGTCTGCCGTAAGCTTGAAGACAAGTGTTCTTCTTTATCGGCCTTTGCTTCACAGATTAAACTTTGGATGCTTGGTCAAACATTTCGGCCATAGAGATTGAATGAAGTTTCAATGTGATTAGAAGTAAACCCTTTTGTCTCCTTGTTTGTTTTGGGTAGCCTGCAACAAAGGAGCACAGAGTAATGACAAAATATAAAAGCTTTTTTTTAATTTCACAGGATGTTAGGCCCTTGGGGATTGTTTGTGCAGGCCGGCCCGTGGCCAAAAAAAAATTCGGCTGCCACCTCACAGATTTTTTATGTCTCTTGGTTTGATTTCAAAGGGAAGCTTGGTGCGGCTCTCTGGGGAATTGATGAATGCTGAGAAAAAAAATGCTTTGTGATTTTTTTTTTGATATTTCCCAAGAGAAAGAACTTGCGGCCTCTTTTTGATTTTTAGGTTGATCAAGTTCGGTTTGTGCGTGCCCTATGAAAATTTCGGCTAGGCTTCTAGATCTTTGTGTGAAAAATTAATAAGCCAGCTCTTGGAAGAATGTAATCAAAGGGAATGATTGAGAGGCTCTTGGAATTTTCGGCAGCACCCTTGAAAAAAAATGCTGGAGAGAGATGGTATTTTTTGTGTGCGGCACTTGTGATTCTTCAAAAAAAATGTTCCGAACAAAAAAAACCAGAGAACCTTTTTCATAAAAATTTGTTCATGAAGTTCTGTGCACAAATAAAAATGGGAGAACCCTAATGCGTGAGTTGCTCTATTAAAGTGAATTTTGCATTGGCCGAAATAATTTCTCCCCTTAGAATTTTGTTTGGCCGCGTACTTTTTAGGGTTGCTCTGATGAGGGTTTATATAGGATTATTAGGAGATCAATGATGATACAAGAGATTCCCATGATTAAAGGATTTTGAGATGTTGTAGGATTTAAATTGGAATTTGAAAATGAAATGAGTAGCAACAAATCTCCCTAATTGATTTGATCAAATCTCAAATAGATTTCATCTCCCATTATATTGACCAAGTCAAACTTCTTTGAGCACACACTTCCTTTCTCTCCAAGGATGCTATAATAATAGCGATTTCTCCAACACGTTGACTTAGTCAAATCCTCAAGATTTACCCCTTTGCCAATCCTAAAACACACGTAGCACACACGTTAAATAGTTCGCACGTTTGTTATCATCAAACCAAGATCCTAGATCGTTGCTTCCAACAGACATCTCGTCGTATTAAATCTTTAGTGATGAAATATTTTTATTCATTTCGGATATTTGTGTATGAAGTTCTAGATTCTTAGTTTTGAGAATATCATTCTCTTTACTAAGATCTAAATTTTGAGAAGATGTATTCTCAATATGTATGGAATTTGGAGTAGTGTTCTTAGAAGATGATAAATCTTGATATTCAATAAGGAGATCGTCATTATTCTGTTTCAAAGATTTATGTTGACTATTTAAATTTTTGAAACGAGAATAGAGATCTTTCAATGCATCTAATAGTTCTTCATTACTAAACGCACTTACCTCATCTTCATTATCTTGTGCCATAAAGCACATATTAGCACTTTCATCATGGTCATCTTCATCATCTGAAGATTCATCCCAAGTTGCTACAAATGCTTTCTTCATCTTGTCAAACTTCCTTTCTCTTCTGGATTGATCGTTGTTGTTGGAAGTTTTGAACTTTGCTTTTAGAAGTGGACAATCTTTCTTCATATGTACTGGCCTATTACAATTGAAACAAAGAGAAGAATCAGTATTTTTAGAGTTATTATTATACTTACCTTTTTGAAAGAACTTTCTGAAGTTCTTGGCAAAAAATGCCATGTCATCATCTGAATCTTCATTATCTGATGTTGTGTTGAAGGCGAGTACTTTCTTCTTTTGATCTGATTCCTCTTTTGCATCTTGTATTGTGACTTCATGTGCCATTAATTTACCAATTAGATCTTCCATGGATAATGTGGAAAGATCATTGGCTTCCTCAATAGCAGTGATCTTTGGACGCCATTCTGGGGAGAGTACCTTAAGAATCTTGCGTACCTGATCAAGAGAAGAGTAAACTTTTCCAAGAGCATTAAGAGAATTAATAATGTTAGTGAACCTGGTGATCATTTCTCCAATCGTCTTTGTCTTCTTGAACAACTCATATTTATGAACCAAAGAGGCAATCTTGGTTTCCTTCGCTTTATTGGTTCCTTCATGAATTACCTCGAGTATGTGCCAAATCTCCTTTGCACTTTTGGCCTGGGATACTCGATTAAACTCATGTTTATCCATGGCACAGAATAAAGCATTCATGGCCTTTGAGTTGTTGGTCTTTGCAGATTTGTCGTTGGCGGTCCAATCAGCAACAGGTGTTGTTGGCTTTGTGTATCATGTCTCTACGATGTCCCAAATCTCATAATGCATACTTTGGAGATGAATCTCCATTCGTATTTTCCAATATGAGTAATTAGAACCATCAAATAGAGGAGGACGAACTTGTGAGTGCCCTTCAGGATGCTGATTGTAGTTGTGTGGAACGGCGTTCATGTTTGATGCTGAGGAACTTGCTGCCATCTTAGCCTCGCTTTGATACCAAATGTAATTTTAGCCTGTATGGATCAATACACTAGAGGGGGTGAATAGAGTATATAATAAAAAATGTTGCAAATAAAACGTTACTGATATTTGCAAAGATGGCACAGAAATATAATGACAAGTACTGAAAAATAAATCAATCGCAAACAAAGAGATTTATCCTGGTTCGGATCCTTGTGATCCTACTCCAGTCCTCTACCCCGTAGAGATTTTCAATCCACTATAATGACTTGCCCCGCAAGCACAAACCTATAAAAATGGCGACACTCCCCGTGTCCCAAACTTTGTACAATCTCTAAACAGAGATTCAAACCTGTTAAATAATGAAATAGAAAAACACCTATAACCTTGGTATAATTTTCAGAGAATGAATTCAAGGATGGTGTTTGGAAGATGAACTTCAAGATGTAAAAGATATATAATGAAGAGCAACACTTGAAGTTCTCTGGTTCATAAAAGAAGAGAGAGATCAATCGATTTCTTTTTGCAATTATGAATCCAAACAACTTTCCAAAATGATGTTGAAAAATCCAAGTTCTTCCGTTCTTAAACGAAGAAAGAAATCTAATGATTTCTTCTTACAAATAAGAAAAGAACAACTAATGGCCTAAAGCTTTAGAAAATAAAAGACTTGATTTCAACAAATAAGAGAGTAAAGAAGAGGAAAGTGAGTGAAGAGAAAGAAAGTGTCTACCCCTCTATTTATAGTGTTTAGGGATTGTTGGGGACTGTAGTTAACGTTGGAAAACGGGCAAGAACCGTCCCTGAAAATTTGGGATCAAAACGGCTAGTTTTGAAATTGGTCGACCAAAAGGACAAATTGGTCGACCAAAATTTAGAGAGAGAATTTTCACCGTTGGAAGAAAGTTCTAGAATCTACACGGTTATGGGAGTTTGCATATGTAATCCCATAGTCAAATTCGAAGGTTTAAAATTGGTCGACCAAAATGAGGTTATTGGTTGCCAATTTTCAAAATTACGAATTTTCGAAATTGGGAAGTGTAGATCTCTGAGTAATGGAACCTAAATGACTAAGACATATTATCACAAGGCTTTGTGACTCTAATAAAGTAAATTTGACATTGATTACATAAAGCCGTAGATAGGACTGCATCTGCAACTGAATCTGAGAAGCTTCTTTGCAGGGGATCCTTATCAAGTGATTATATATCCAAGTCGTGGATTAGGTGCCTTTGTCTTTCCAGCTTCATGAATGATATATCCGTTTGAATACGCATGAAGATATCTGATTGTGAGCATTGATTTGTATCTACATACATAGAGTTAGTAGCACTGAATGTGTTTGTCATATCAAAACCATATAGGAATAGAAATATGAAATTATGAAATTCCAACATTCTCCCCCTTTTTGATGATGACAAACATGAAATATATATATAGTTAAAATTGAACATATTTGATATACTCCCCCTGAGTATGTGGAGTTTGTGAATACTCCCTCGGAGTAGATGAAATATATTCTCCCCCTTTGGAATCCTCAAAAAGAGGCAAAAATAAGAGTAGGTAATAATAATAAAAATAAGGTAAAAATGGGAGAGAGATATAATTAGTGGCAAAATAAAGGAATGTAGAGGCCGAAAAAGAACATGCCATTATATGGCAGCCAAATATAAATAAGTTAGGAGGGGAGAGGCCGAATAAGGAGCAGGCCATTAAATGACTTGGCAAACCATTAAAAAAATAATTAGTGGGACGGCCAATTAAAAATGAAGAATATGTAGGTAAGGAAAAAAAATATAAAAGGCCAGGCCGAAAAAAATAATGGAATATGCCCAATGGTGATACTTAAGAAAAACTAAAAATAGAAAACATTTGTGAATTATCTTGATGTAGTAAGAAAGTGGAGTTTGTAACATAAGGAATAAATATTGGTATTTACAAACTTATAACCACAGAATTTAATTGGCATCATTTGAGTGGGAACATACAGTAACTAAGATAGAGTAAATGTCATTAGACTTATAGAATTCATAGCCTAGAAAGTGGCAAAAGGTGCTATTAATTTAATATTAAAGCCAAAATTTAGCTTCAGGACATTAATATCATCATAGCAAGTGATATAATGCCATCATGAACTAAGGTGCATCCTGCTATGAAGTGGACAAGAAAACACAAGGGGATTAGAAATCTAAGGCAAAGGGTACATAGCATAAGACAAACATGGGGCTAAGAAAGGACATGGCCTTGGAATATGAAATGAGGGGAGGCCTTGGAAAATGAAATGAGGGGATTGTTTCCTCATGAAGTGAAAGGATTTTAAATAAAGGAAAAAATCTGTTATGGGAAGTTGTGATAGAGTTTTTGGTGGGATGAGAACCAAAACTTCACATCAGCAAAATTTCAAAACTACTAAGTGATTATAACTTAGTGAAGCAGACATTCATAATAGTGGTCCGAATAGGCTGTTGCAATGTGAGGAATGCTGTTAAAATGAACAGGGAAGCCCTGCCTTCATAATACGCAGAAAATGGTAAAATTGAACTAGGCAACTTAGTCATATATAGAACCAAATGTGAAACACAGGAGAAGGCCATGAAAAAGTGTATAGAATATAATCCAAACATAGGATAAAGAGAGAAATAATAATAACAAATAGAGAACAGAACATCACATAACAATTATCCAAGTAACTAGGGGATATAACCAAATGTAACTTAACAGAACCACTAGAAGAGAACAGAATATCACAAAACAATGTAGCCATTGACAACCAAGTGACATAGCAAAAGAAATATGAGAAAAAAATTACAGAACAGCCAAGACAACATCCAAGTACAACCAAAACATCACGTATAAACTAGCAACAAGAAATATTAAGCCAAGGGAATGGTTACAGAAGAGGACGCAAACATCACCATACTAAAAACAGGATTGATGAACCAAATATAACCCAAAGTGTGGACAGAACTGAGTTTGACATCACAAAACATCATAAGCACATTGCTGGAAATCATCACCAACGAAGAACCAACAGATGTGGAGGCGAGGGAGGGACGATCGTTGTAGGGACGGTCGAGTTTGTGGAGGCGTCGGTGAAATGGGGGGCGTAGCCGTCGAAATCGGCAGTCGGCGGTCTAGGAGAGCGGCTGATGGTCGATTGAGGAGAGGAGGCGGAGGAGTGGCGACGGGCTGGTGGTTGGAGGGAGGCACCGACGGGTTTATTGGGTGGAGGCCGACGATTTAGGGTAGGGCAGTGGAGATTTAGGAAAGGAGGAGGCTGACAGGGTTTGAGGGGAAAAGAGGCTTCGGGAAAAGAAAAGAAGCCTGGAGAAGATATTTTGGTGAATGAGGATCCCTAGGCAAGAATTAAATAGGGAAAAATAATCAGTTAAGGAAAGTTTTAGGAACTGAAAGTTGTCAATCGGCAGAGCCGTTGTGAAAACTGAACAAATTTCGAAAAACGAAAGGATGGGTTCAGTTTTGGAACGAAAATTGGAGGGAACTGGTAATGAAAGTTCGCGGGAAGACGAAGCAGTTACCGAAAAATAAAAAAAATCGACAATTGGCGACCAATAATGGTGAATTGGTCGACTAATTGTAAAAAACAGCCAAAAAATTTGAAAAAATTTGAGAAAAATTCTTAAAATAAAAATAAGAATGTGTCATAAGTCCGATTCACTAATAATCCCCAAATTTCGTCGAAGCTTAATAAAAGTTTCTTCTTTTAACGGTTTAGTCAAAATATCAGCAGTCTGATGTTCAGTATCTATAAATTTAAGAACAATATCTCCTTCCTGAACATGATCATCTAGAAAATGATGACGTACATCAATATGTTTTGTACGAGAATGATGCACAGGATTTTTAGAAAGATTAATAGCACTAGTATTATCACACATAATAGGGCAAATAGAGTAATCAATACCATAGTCAGAAATAGTTTGTTTCATCCATAAGATTTGAGCACATGCTAAACCGGCGGCAATATATTCAGCCTCGGTTGTAGATAATGAAACAGAGTTTTGCTTTTTGCTAAACCATGAAACTAAAGCATGACCTAAAAAGTGGCATGTACCACTGGTACTTTTACGATCAGATTTGCAACCAGCAAAGTCTGCATCACTATACGATAATAAATCAAATGTGCTTGACTTGGGATAAAATAAACCAAAATCAGAAGTGTGCTTAACATATCTAATAATCCTTTTTACGGCAGTTAAATGTGAAACTTTAGGATTTGCCTGAAAGCGTGCACTTAAACATACTGAAAACATAATATCTGGTCTACTAGCAGTTAAATAAAGTAGAGAGCCAATCATACCTCTGTAAAGACGTTGATCAACACTCTTACCATTTAAATCTTTGTCGAGAGAAGTAGATGTACTCATTGGAGTACGTTTTTCTGCAGAACTTTCTAAACCAAAACGCTTGGTGAGTTCCTTAGAATACTTGCTTTGGTGAATGAAGATTCCTTCCTTCAATTGTTTGATTTGAAGACCGAGGAAGTAATTGAGTTCACCCATGTGACTCATCTCAAATTCTTTCTGCATAATCTTAGAAAAATTTTGACAAAGAGATTCATTAGTAGAACCAAAAATAATATCATCAACGTATATTTGAATAATGATTATGTCAAATTTTATGTTCTTAATAAAAAGAGTGGAATCTATTTTACCAATAGAATAACCAGAATTTAAAAGATAGCTTTTAAGTCTTTCATACCAAGCACGAGGTGCTTGTTTGAGACCATATAGAGCTTTCTTTAATTTAAAAACATGATTTTCTAAATTTTCATGAATAAAACGAGGAGGTTGTTCAACATAAACTTCCTCCTTGAGAAAACCATTTAAAAAGGCACTTTTGACATCCATTTGAATTAATTTAAAATCTTTAAAACATGCAAATGATAACAACATTCGAATAGACTCAAGACGTGCAACTGATGCATAGGTTTCATCATAATCAATACATTCTTCTTGATTATAACCTTGTGCAACCAATCGTGCCTTGTTTCTAATTACCTGACCAGATTCATCCAATTTATTTTTGAATACCCACTTGGTACCAATAATTGAATGATCTGTAGGTCTGGGAACTAATTCCCAAACATCATTTCGATGAAATTGATTGAGTTCTTCCTACATAGCAATAATCCATGAACTGTCTTCACATGCATCTTTGATGTTCTTTGGTTTAATGGATGAAAGGAAAGCACAATGCGCCATTTGTTCAATTTGACATCGAGTTCTAACTCCATCTGTAATATCTCCAATGATTAATGTTGAGTATTGGACTTCTCCCTACTTGGTGTTAATGATGAGCAAACATAAATACTTGTGACTAATCCCCTATTTTGCAGTTAATCCATTGTCTAAGCTTACTATGAAGATCAACTAGCAATGGATGACTCACAAACGTGATTGAAGGCAAATGATATGAATTGGAAGATCGTAGATTGATGATTGAAGCTCCGTAAAGACTTCAAGCTCATACGATGGAAAGAAGAGATTATTCGTCAATGTAATTTTTCTTTTATCTCTTCTAGTATGTAGCTTAGAAGTAGAACTATGATGGAGCACTCACACACATCTACTTTCGGTCATAGGACATCTCTAGACCTTTGTCCTTTGATCGCAATCCATTTCTCTTTTGTTTGTGCTAGGATTATTTATAACAGCCGACTGCTTAACAGTTTGCAGTCACCTGTCTCAAAAACAGTCGACTGTGTTTTGTTCTACAGTCGCCTGTTATGCACAGACTATTACAATGCAATTTTTGGGTCCTCTCTGATTATCTCGCTCAGGCCACTGTTGAACGTTTATCAGGTGCCTGTCTTAGTGACAGTCGACTGTGAGTGGTTCATCAGTCGCCTGTCTCTCCTTGCCCAAACTCTGTTTGATCCTATTTCTACGGCAAGTCGACTTATGCTGTATATACAGTCGCCTGTATATTAGATCAGTCGACTGTCTATGCTGCAACAGTCGCCTGTCTGTAAGTCTAATCTTTGACTTAGCTCTCTGGAAATTTCTCTTGTCTGTGACAGTCGTCTGTTTAAGGTTATACAGTCGCTTGTTTTGATTAACAGTCGACTGTGTTTCTTGCATCAGTCGTCTGTCCTGTATCTTGTGAGATTTCCAGTACTTCCTCTAACTTACTCTTCTCTCGGCCAGTCGCCTGTCGAAGAATGTACATTCGCCTGTTGGTTTTACAGACGACTGTCTTGGCTTCATCAGTCGACTGTCCACGTGGTAAGTTACCGTTATGAATTCCCACCTACCCTTGCCGACTGTACAGCAGTCGACTGTGTTTTGTTCATCAGTCGACTGTTGCGAGTTCAGATTATATCCGTTGAGATTTTTCTCACGGATTTCGATTGGGTTTTTTCCTAAACTATTTTGTGGATTTGAGAAAGCTATAAATAGAGCTTCTACTGTTTCATTGGAAGGTTACTCATTCATTGCAAAATTCTTCAAGCTTTTATTTCCAAAGATCAAAGCTTTCAAATCCAAAGCCCTTAGCATTTCTAAATCTGATTCTCTTGCTCTCCAACCTAGAACCAAAGAGTGATCCTCTAGGCATTTGGTGCAGTCAAGAGAAAGGTCTTTCCTCCTCTCTTCCAAGAGAGTTCTTCAACACACATCACACTTCTCCTTCAAGTTCTACTTCAAGTCATAGGTGATTGTAAGTGTTGCTTTCAGATTTCATAACTTCATTATTTGAATTGTGCTCTCGGTTGTGAGAGTGGTTTTTACTTGCTCCCGGGTTGTGGGAGTCAAGGACATCGATTGTCTTCGATTGCACTTGTAGGGTTGCTACAAGTGGGTTTTAAGGAAACCTCAAGTTAGGGTTCTAACTTGAGTATCCGGTGGTATCCGGGTGGTAGGGACGTAGGATTACCGGGAACAAGTCGGGAGTTGACTTGGGTAATCCGAACCCTTGAAACATAACTGCATTTGCGTGTGTTTCTCTTTGGGTTGTTTTCTATCCGCACTATTTGTTGGATTGCATTTTATTTGGCGTAAATTCCTATTAAATTTGCATAAACACTATTCAACCCCCCCTTCTAGTGTTTTCCCCATAGACAGGATCCTTACAATTGGTATCAGAGCGCAAGGTTTTATCTATGGCATCCAACAACAACAACGTTCCTCCTCCGCCTATGTACAACAATCACGACCGTGATGGAGTGTCCACACTTTTCGAAGGTTAATCTACGGTACGTCCTCCACGTTTCAATGGTACTAACTTTGGTTATTGGAAGTGTAGGATGGAGACATTCCTTAGGAGTGCTTCTCTTTGGAGAACTCTCCACAAGGAGTATGTCGAGCCCTCCGAAGATGATTTCGAGAAATGGACGACTTCTGAAAAGTCCGCCGAAGTCAACAACGCTAAAGCAATGAACGCTCTTCATTGTGCGTTGGACCCGAATGAGTTCAACAAGATATGCACATGTAAGAGTGCATATCAAATTTGGAACCATCTCATCGTTTCCCACGAGGGAACGAATACGGTAAAGCTTTCAAAGTTATATGTTGCCGTGCAAAACTTCGACTTGTTCCACATGCAGGAAAATGAGAGCATTGCGTCGATGTACGGACGCTTTACCGTCATCACAAACAAATTGGAAGCCCTTGGCCAAATCTACACCGAACCTGAAAAGGTAAGGAAGATTATCATGGGGATGACCTCCAAATGGGAAAGATGAGCAATCGCCATTGAAGAGGTCAATGATTTGAAGAACTACACCGTGGTGAATCTCATCGGGACTCTTATGTCTTACAAAGTAAGACGGGATAACCGATTGAAGATTCGAGCCATGATGAATCCCTCAGAGGCCAAGAAGAAAGCTTTGGCGTTCAACGCCAATTCGTCATCCTCCGAAAGTGATGAATCCGAGAACGAGATGGATTTGGGTGAAATGGCCCAAATGGCGAAGAAGTTCCAACGCTTCTTCCGCAAAGGTAAATTTCCCTCCAACAAACGTTTTGAATCTACTAATGCTACTTCCTCTCTTTGTTATAAGTGTAATAAGCCAGGGCATATCAAGAGGGATTGCCCAATGCTAAACAACAAAGAAAAGTGGAAGGCACCAAAATACCACAAGTCCAACAAGAACAAGAAAGACAAGAAGAAAGGACTCGTCGGTACCTTTGATGACTCAAGTGATGACTCATCAAGCGATTTCGATGATGAGAAGGGTGAGAGCGCCCACATGTGCTTCATGGCACTTGAAGACCCACTCTCGGATGAGAGTGATTCCGATACGGATAACACCGAGGTAACAATGGATGAACTTCGCATAGCTAATGAAGAGCTATTTGCTAAATACCAATCTTTAATGCTTAGATATTCTAGCTTAAAGAAATCAAAAGTTAGCAAGTCATCCATTCCATGCATTATCAACAATGACACCATTGTTGATACTTTAACCCTTGAGAAAGCAAACTTAGCTTCTCAAAATGTCACATTGAGAAATGAGGTGAATTCCCTCAAATCTCAACTAGATCAAACACATCCCATGGATAATAGTGATCTAGTTACACGCCACACACAATTGGGATTAGAGAATGATTCTCTTAAAACCCAAGTGCACGAGCTCAAAGCACGGGTGTCCACCTTGGATACCACCATTTCTTCTTTAAAGGAGAAATATGAGCTCATGTCTTCCCGTATTGTGAGATTCAATAAGGGACAAGGACAATTGGATGATTTGCTTGCAAATCAATTTTCGGCCACACATCGTGTTGGCCTTGGATTTGTTAAAGCAAATGCATCTAATGATCGCACCTCCTTTAGTGGTGTCACTATAGATTTTGTGAGGCCTTCCTCCGGTGCATCCACAAGTGGTGTCAAAGACACTATAGGTAGCAATCCTACCAAGAATGTCACCACATCACTTTCTCTTCCTTTTGGCATGAAACCCACTAAGGGTGGAAACCAAAAGCAAGGCCATGCTTATATGTACACTAATACTCATCCACGTAGGAAACATCCTACTTCACAAGTGGATAGTCATGACACATTTTATGCTCCGCACCCACGGACACGTACACAACCACACATGAGAAATACTCATGTACGTGCTCCCACACACCCATATGTTCATACGCATCATTCTTTCATATATGATAATTCTCCACATGTCATGCATGATCAATATCCTTCTTATAATATGCATGCTCCCAAGAATTCATATCATTCAAGAATGTACAATGCATATCCTCCACCTCATATATATGCTAGAAATCATGTTCCTAAGAAGCATGCACCACATAGAAATCCAACTCATATGCATGCAACTAGGAATAGGACTCCCAAGATGTACACTATTTGGGGTCCTAAGAACACTAGTCTAAATGTTAGGAATGCTTATGTTGATTCCTATGTTCATGATGTAATTAGAAATAGTAACTATGTTGGGAAGCGGAAGTCCACTTGGACTTGGCTTCCAAAGGGCTAATCCCCTTGGACCCAACAAACATTGGGTACCATAAGCTTATGGTATATTATATAGGTACCCAAGAGAAAGAAGAAGAGCAATAAATGCCTTATTAGCTCTAAAGGGAAAGGATGGATTCTTGATAGCGGTTGCTCCAAACACATGACGGGAGATCCCTCATTGCTCTCCGAAGTGATTAGCATCAAAGATGGTGCAACGGTCACTTTTGGAGGTAATCAAAAGGGAACCATCATTGGAGTAGGTATCGTTGGTAATCCTTCCAAACCCCTAATTACTAATGTTTATCTTGTTAGTGGTTTATGTCACAACCTTATTTCCATAAGTCAACTTTGTGACAAAGGTTATAAGGTTAACTTCGGAGAAGGATTGTGTACAATTGTTGATTGTGATTCAAATGTTTTATTTTCCGGTATTAGGCGTAAAAATATTTATTATTTAAGCTTGCCTAAAACCGTAGAACATTGTTTAGTTGATAACACAAGTGAACAACTATTATGGCATCGCCGTTTTGGTCATGTTCACTTCAAGCACTTATATAAGTTAGCTAAGCATGATCTAGTCAAAGGTTTTCCTAAGATTGCTTTTAATAAGAAAAACTTTTGTGATTCATGTCAAAGAGGTAAACTAAGTAAATCTTCATTTAAGCTTAAAGAAGGGATTACTTCTAAGAGGCCCCTAGAACTTCTACATTTAGATTTGTTTGGGCCAACTAGAACCGCTTCATTAGGTAATGCTCATTATGGACTAGTTGTCGTTGACGACTTTTCTAGATTTACATGGGTTTTCATTCTTAACTAATAAGAATGAAGCTCATGAAGAGTTTACCAAATTTGCAAAGAAGATTCAGAATCTTTTAGGATCCACCATTATTACTATTCGTAGTGATCATGGAGGAGAATTTGAAAATAAATCTTTTACTAAGTTTTGTGATGACTCCGGGATAACTCATAACTTTTCCTTTCCTCGTGCACCACCACAAAATGGTGTTGTAGAAAGAAAGAATAGGACTCTTATTGAGTGTGCTCGCACTATGCTCCATAATAGTCATTTAGGACTACAATTTTGGGCAGAAGCGGTGCACACGGCATGTTATGTGCTCAATAGAATCCTAGTGAGACCCCGAACAAACAAAACTTGTTTTGAGTTGTTTTACGATAAAAAGCCTCAAGTGAAATATTTTCGTGTCTTTGGTTCAAAATAGTTTATAAATAACACCTTTGGTAATTTAGACAAATTTGAGCCAAGATCCGATGAAGGAATCTTTGTTGGATATTCCACACGTAGCAAAGCCTACCGGATATACAACAAAACTTCTTCAACGATTGAGGAATCACTTCACGTATCGTTTTATGAAGATTTTGATTTTCCTCATGTTGATGATGATAATGTAGACATTCTTTGTGATTCTCTTAATAATGTCAAGATTAATGATAATATTGTTGAGACTAACACTTCTAACGAAGTTGTTGAAGTTGTTCCTAGTGATCCAGGTTTACCCAAAGCTTATCCAACCGTTCGCAACCATCCTCATAACCAAATCATTGGAGATATTGGTGTGGGTGTTCGAACGAGATCAAGAATTGAAGAATTCTCCCATTGCGCATTCGTTTCTACCATTGAGCCAAAGAACATTCAAGAAGCTTGTGAGGATAGTTCTTAGATAGTGGCTATGGAAGAAGAACTAGCGCAATTCGAGAGAAATGAAGTTTGGGAACTTGTACCTCTTCCAAGTGGTCACCAAGCTATTTGGACCAAATGGATCTTCAAGAACAAGACGGATGAAAACGAGGTAATCACACGGAACAAAGTAAGGTTAGTAGCTCAAGGCTATCGGCAAGAGGAAGGTATTGATTTCGAAGAATCCTTTGCCCCCGTAGCTAGATTAGAAGCTATTAGGTTGCTTTTATCTTTTGCATCCCATAAGAATTTTAAGTTATTCCAAATGGATGTTAAAAGTGCATTTTTAAATGGGTTTGTAAATGAAGAAGTCTATGTTTCTCAACCTCCCGGTTTTATTCATGAGAAATTTCCAAACCATGTTTTCAAACTTAAGAAAGCGTTGTATGGATTGAGACAAGCTCCTAGAGCTTGGTATGATCGCCTTAAGACCTTTCTTTTGAATTTAGGTTTTAAAATGGGAGAAGTTGATTCTACACTTTTCATTAAAGATTTTGAAAATGACATTCTTTTGATTCAAGTTTATGTAGATGACATTATTTTCGGTTCTACTAACTTTCATCTTTGTCAAGAATTTTCCAAATCTATGAAGGATGAGTTTGAGATGAGCCACATGGGAGAGCTCACCTACTTCCTTGGATTGCAAATTCGACAAATGGAGAATGGCACTTTCATACATCAGACAAAGTACACATGGGAGCTTATTAAGCGATTCGGGATGGAATCGTCATCAAGCAAAAGGACTCCCATGAGTACCACTACTCATCTACACAAGGATGAAAGCGGAAAAGATGTAGACGTTCATCTATATAGAGGTATGAACGGTAGCTTACTCTACTTAACCGCTAGTAGGCCCGATATCATGTTTTCCGTATGTATTTGTGCTAGATATCAAGCAAGACCTAAAGAGTCACACTTGATTGCGGTTAAACAAATATTTCGTTATCTCAATCAATCCCTAGATTATGGGTTACTTTACCCTAAGTCTAGCACATATGAGTTAATCTCATATAGTGATGCCGACTTTGCCGGATGCAAGTCCGACAGGAAAAGTACTAGTGGCACATGCCATTTCTTAGGAAATTCCTTGGTTTCTTGGTTCTCTAAGAAACAGAATTCGGTTTCATTGTCCACGACTGAAGCGGAATATATTGTCGCGGGTCTTGCATGTGCACAAGTTCTTTGGATGAGACACACTCTTAGTGACTATGGTGTCAATTGTGATACTTGCCCTATCATGGTTGATAATCAAAGTGCTATTTGTCTTTCCAAGAATCCGGTACACCACTCCCGTACCAAACACATAGACGTGAGACACCATTTTATAAATGATCATGTAGCTAAGAAGGACATCATCTTAGAGTACATTGAAACCCAAACACAAATTGTCGATATCTTCACTAAACCTCTTAAAGAAGATTCATTTGTGAGGTTGCGTGGAGAATTGGGAATTATGGGTGAATCTGAAATCTAGAAGCTCAATTTTCATGCTATAACTCCTTATTGAGCTCATATATATTTGATTGTCTTTCTTCATGTGCTTTATTGTTTTATGAGATTAAGAAAGGCAATTGTGACTTATTTGATGTCATGAGTTTTCAAAGTTGATTGGAGTAATTTGTGTTTCAATAGATTTATTGTTTTCATAAGGATTTTAATATGTATTTGTGTTTAGAGTATAGGTCCTAGGGTGAGTGTTCTTATTCTCTGGAATTCTATCTCACTGTGCATTTTTGGACCAGGACAGACGACTGTGTTTCTTTTGACAGTCGACTGCCCTACTTTATATCTTTCATATGAAAACTGATATCTTTCGCACAGCCGACTGTTGACTGTTTTACAGTCGACTGTTCATGTAACAGGCGACTGCCATTTAGTCATCAGGCGACTGTACTCTCTGTCGAACCTTTTACAGTATTCTCTGTTTTTCTTGTGGTATGTATTGATTCTCGGCCAGCCGACTGTTGAGTATATGTCAGTCGACTGTCCAGCGGACAGGCAACTGTATTTTACTTGCCAATCGACTACCCATCCTTCTGAGAATTAATTTTATCACTTCTTACAGTCGACTGACTTTTGTTCTCCAGTCGATTGTCTCCTGCTGTGTCGGTTCATTTGATTTGATCCGAGCCGTCGATTTTTTGATCCAACGGCTCAGATTGATTTTCCCGACCTTATATTCAATCAACGCGTTCATTTCCCCACGTCGTTTTCTCTCTCCTCTGCATCGACTGTTCTTCCCGCTCGATTGATGCTCATTCACCGTCAACCTCGCTCCCATTCGTTCGTAAATCTCGAGGAGTCGATGCCTTTTCTTCTGTCACTCAACGAGGTTAGGTCCCCTTCGTCTACCTCGTGTTAACTTAGGGTTTGATCTCTTCGGTTCTTGCCCTAGCTCCGTGCTCGGCTATGGATCCTTTCGATCTTTTCTTCCCTAAGGACTCTCTCGATTTCCTCAATGATCCTGTTCCTTCATCAAAACCTGATCCGGCTCCCTCTTCGCCTCAATCTTCGGGAGAGCCTCTTCGTATCTCTGTCGGTGACCCTATCCCATCTGTTCATGCTGATGAACACTCTTCTCGGGCTGCTGAGCCTCCTTCTCGGTCCACAGAGTTTCTACTTCGTCAGCTGGATGCTCGTCTCTGTGCTCTTGAGATGCTGACTGTCTCCTTCGATGAGAAGCTTTCGCTTCTGCTTAAGCTTAAGCTTATCTCTTGCAAGCATCATGCTTGTCCTGTTCTTCCCTAGCTTCGTGACATGTTCCATACCTCTGAGAACACTACTCCTGCTTGTGTTTCTCCACCTCCTGGCTTCACACCAAAACCCCCTGTGTCTCCGACCTCAGCTGTCCAGACTCCTCCACATGTTCATGTTGGTTCATCTTCTGTTCGTGTTTCGTCTTCCAAGAGGAAGCCTCCAGCTTTTCCTACTCGTCGCTCTGCTCGGCTTTTGTTTCGTTCTTCCGGCCGCCCGTCGGACCCCTAAGTAATTCAGATCGACTGAGGCTGCTGCTAATGCTGTTTTGTTCACTCATCTGAAGACTTTGTTTTTATTTTATGGGGTCTACTTTTGCTTAGGTTGAGTGATTTTGTTATATGTCTTGTCGTTGTATGATGGATGCTGATGTATGTGATACTTTTATATATGTATATTGATACAATCTTTGATGATGTCATGATGTAACTATTTTTTTGTTGCTCATGATGTATCTTTTTGGGATGGCCATGTTGATGACCATCCGTTGATGTACTCAACTTCTTTATATCTATATATATGATGTTGCATCCCTCTCTTGTATCACACTATGCTATATTGATTAACTTCTGTGTGATGTATGATATATTGTCTCTATGTTTGCTTCACTCTTCTTGATGTGCTTTTGAGACAATACACGAATTTGATATTGGTTAATTCATGCTCTTTCGTTGATGTGATGAATTTGTGAAAATTATTTTCATTTCGAATATCTAAAATGTTGATATTGGATTTCAATTCCATTACTCACATGTGTATATGATGAGATTTTATGAGTTTTTTTATTCGAGATATCTTTATACTCCTTATTTGTTGTTAGTTCGTATTTTAGCACTATTATTGTTGTTGTTATTTGCTCCCGCCTTTTTGGATAATGCCATAGGGGGGGAGAAATAAACATACAAGATTCATAATGGATGTGCTAAGTATGTTCTAACGCTTGAATCTAAGATTTTCGATGCCTTAGATTCAGGGAGAGTAAGATTACAATGAATAGGGATTTTACTTCCTAGATTCCTTGAATTAAATTCATTCTTATCTCACTCATTTGCTTCAATTGCTATATAGATGCTCTAATATTTGTTGACTAAATTGATTGGCATCTATGTAGGGGGAGTAAGTTTTCATTACGCACAACTATTTATCTTTTTGTTTATGTTTGTTTGTCATCATCAAAAAGGGGGAGAATGTTGAGTATTGGACTTCTCCCTACTTGGTGTTAATGATGAGCAAACATAAATACTTGTGACTAATCCCCTATTTTGCAGTTAATCCATTGTCTAAGCTTACTATGAAGATCAACTAGCAATGGATGACTCACAAACGTGATTGAAGGCAAATGATATGAATTGGATGATCGTAAATTGATGATTGAAGCTCCGTAAAGACTTCAAGCTCATACGATGGAAAGAAGAGATTATTCGTCAATGTAATTTTTCTTTTATGTCTTCTAGTATGTAGCTTAGAAGTAGAACTATGATGGAGCACTCACACACATCTACTTTCGGTCATAGGACATCTCTAGACCTTCGTCCTTTGATCGTCAGTCGACTATTGCGAGTTCAGATTATATCCGTTGAGATTTTTCTCACGGATTTCGATTGGGTTTTTGCCTAAACTGTTTTGTGGATTTGAGAAAGCTATAAATAGATCTTCTACTGTTTCATTGGAAGGTTACTCATTCATTGCAAAATTCTTCAAGCTTTTATTTCCAAAGATCAAAGCTTTCAAATCCAAAGCCCTTAGCATTTCAAAATCTGATTCTCTTGCTCTCCAACCTAGAACCAAAGAGTGATCCTCTAGGCATTTGGTGCAGTCAAGAGAAAGGGCTTTCCTCCTCTCTTCCAAGAGAGTTCTTCAACACACATCACACTTCTCCTTCAAGTTCTACTTCAAGGCATAGGTGATTGTAAGTGTTGCTTTCAGATTTCATAACTTCATTATTTGAATTGTGCTCTCGGTTGTGAGAGTGGTTTTTGCTTGCTCCCAGGTTGTGGGAGTCAAGGACATCGATTGTCTTCGATTGCACTTGTAGGGTTGCTACAAGTGGGTTTTAAGGAAACCTCAAGTTAGGGTTCTAACTTGAGTATCCGGTGGTATCCGGGTGGTAGGGACGTAGAATTACCGGGAACAAGCCGGGAGTTGACTTGGGTAATCCGAACCCTTGAAACATAACTGCGTTTGCGTGTGTTTCTCTTTGGGTTGTTTTCTATTCCGCACTATTTGTTGGATTGCATTTTATTTGGCGTAAATTCCTATTAAATTTGCATAAACACTATTCAACCCCCCTTCTAGTGTTTTCCCCATAGACGGGATCCTTACAATTAACTCCGATGGATGATTTGGAACTTGTGCAAATGCTTTAGGAAGATCTGTATTATCTGAAATAGGCTCAACAGAGGGTTTAGTAGCATCAATTTCATCAAGATTAATATTATCTAATGAATTAAATAAAGGTAACATATTCTCTTCATCATCAATGATGGGAGAATTAGATGAGGGGTTCTCATCAAATGTAACATGTAGTGATTCTTCAACTGTTGAAGTTCTTTTGTTATATACTCTGTAGGCTTTGCTACGTGTTGAGTATCCAACAAAAATACCTTCATCAGATTTTGAATCAAATTTATCAAGTGCATCCTTAGTATTAAGAATGAAACATTTACATCCAAACACTTTAAAATATGATACACGTGGAATGCGATTAAAGAATAATTCAAAACAGGTTTTATTAAGCAATGGCCTTATAAGAACTTTATTCATAATGTAACAAGCAGTTGCGACAGCTTCAGCCCAAAAATATTTCGGTAATTTACTATCACAAAGCATTGTTCTTGCACATTCTTGTAGAGTTCTATTTTTCCTTTCTACTACTCCATTCTGAGGAGGAGCACGAGGAAAAGAAAAATTATGAGTAATGCCATTTTCATTACAAAAATTGGTAAAAGATTCATTTTCAAATTCTCCTCCATGATCACTATGAATAGTGACAATGTTAGATGATTTGATCTTTTGTATCTTTTTACAAAATATTGAAAATTCTTCAAACGCATCATTCTTGTTTTGTAAGAATATAACCCAAGTATATCTTGAATAATCATCAATAATGACAAATGCATATCTACTTATATTCAAAGAAGCTACTCTTGAAGGACCAAACAAATCTAAGTGTAAGAGTTGTAATGGTCTCTTTGTTGAGATAACGTCCTTTGATTTAAAAGAAGATTTGTGCATTTTTCCTTGTTGACAAGCATCACAAAAATGTTTGTGTTTGAAAGAAATATTTGGTATTCTATTTACTAACTTGTGTTTTGAAATATGTGCTAGGTTTTTGAAATTAGTATGTCTAAAACGTTTATGCCATAAAAGTGTATCATCTAATGTAATCATTAAACAATGATTATTAGTGGTAACAGACATGCATAAGATATAAATGTTATTCTTACGCTTATCACGGAATAAAATAGATGACATATCAAAATCATAAATGATGCAATCATTTTGTTCAAAAACTATTTTGTAATTTTTATCGCATAACTGACTAATGGAAAGTAAATTATGTTTCAAACCGTCAACTAGGAGAACATTCTCAATGATAGGCTGATTTGTATTGCTAACTGTTCCAGTGCCTATGATTTTGCCTTTCTTGTCGTGCATCGTTCTCCCATTTGGGGGAGTGCACACTTTTCATTTTCCACAAAAAAACATTACCCAAATAAACACTTTTGTACATATTTTTGTATAATGGTCCTTCGGGGTTCTTCGTAACCCGACGCCCTAAAGCCATCTAGCTTGGGATGCATTGGACGCCCTTGCATTTCATTGCGATTCCGCAAGTTTGCAAGACAAAAATATTAAAATCAAATCAAAAACAACAAAACCAAACCAAAACCAAAAATTTGTATATATGCCACATTCTCCCTTTTTCCTTCGCTCTCCACATCTCCTATATTTTAGAGCACCAATGTATATAGGAAAGGCGAGAGTTTGTACAAAGTGATCCTTACACATCTTCTCCATCTCCTTTTGAAAATACAAGCAAGGCAAGAAAATGTTTCAAAAATAAAAAACGACAAGTGTGTGTGGTGATTCCTTGCATCCTAGAGATCGATAGTTATTCCCATGATTCATATCTATTATTTCTTACTTCTTCATGCATGTATGTGTATCTCGTATTCACCGTTTGGAAGATTTGATATGAATTTTGAGCTTCCTTATATTTGGGCATATTATTTACTATAACATGCTATGATAGTTATGCCTTTGCCAATGTCACGCTTCTATCTCTTTTGTGCTCTATTGATATGAACCCATGATGCTATATTATGAGATTGAATTCTTGATTTAGATTGTGATATGCTTTTCCATTGTGCTTAATTTTGTTGGTGATTACATTTGTGGTTTGGAGAGGGTGATCAAGGATTCTTCGCTTTCCTTTCTTGATCTCGCACCCGATCTTCATTCCAACTCGTCTTCCTCGGGATGAGGAAGAGTTTAGCTTGGGGGCTTGATGCGTGTTTATATTTCACCTTTTGCACATGCTCTGCATCGTGTTTTCATATGCGTTTCACATCATTCCATGTTGTATATATCACATTTTGGTTCATATTGACTAATGGGTGTATTGTTTGTATTTCAGGTAAATGTCAGCTTTTCGGTGTCTTCTGGAGTCAACCTTGCATGTCGAGACCAAAGCACACTTATACGGTAAAGATCCGATGGCTAAAGATGAGGATTTGAAGTTTTGGAGCTTCACCCGGTCGTGTGGATGAGCCACCCGATCGGTTCGTATCATGGTATCAGTCCTGCACTCCACCCGGACAGCACAGTGCGCCACCCGATCGGGTGGATGACCGGTTGGTGAGGAGACAGAGTGGCATTCATGAGAGAGCTTCCCAACCGATCGGGTCATCCCCTCGGGTCATCATGGGGAAGAACTCACCCAACCGGTTGACACTTCAACCGATCGGGTGGCCTTTTCTTCCCCTTTCGTGCACTGCTGATGCATTCATTTAAGAGCTGATATCATTCAAGTGGGATTTTGGCTGATCTCTTATTTTTCTATCATCGGCATCGTCGTTAGCTTTCCAACGATAGGCCGCATGCCCAAATCCGATTTTTCTACATTTTTCTGGAATTTTCTGAGCGCATCTGGGTGCTGAAATTCTGGGCTGTCTGGAATTTGAACTTCAACCGATCGGGTGAGCTATCCAACCGACTGGGTGAGCCCATTTTCAGCAGTTCTAAGTTACTGTTTGTTTCCACCCGATCGGTTGAACTTCCAACCGATCGGGTGGCCCTTTTTCAGCAGTTTTAGTGGGTTTTTAGACCCGAACTGTTAGGGTTTTGTGGGGGCCTATAAATATGAGATGTTGGACGACTTGTAATGGGTCCCCCCTCTATTTTTCAGGACTTTTCTGCCCCTTTCATGGGAGATTTAGATTAGTTTAGATTAGGGTTTCTCTTTCAATAAATCTTGTAATGCATTGATGGATTCAAATGCAAGATAAGTATTTCTTTTCCTTATTTACATTGCTTTGTGTTGTTTTCAATAAGCTTGATGGTGAATGTTTGTTTGTCCCTTTTATTTCTTGCTATCATGTTCTTCACCATTGAGTAGTGTTTGATGAACCCTAATATGGGTTAGAGTAGGATTGATGCTTGGGATATTTCATTTGACTTGATTGCACGGCAAGTGTTTGATGGGATGTGTCAATGGGGATGTCTAGTAATCTGAGACCAATCCGTATGGCAACACACTAGATGGAGTTGGGGGTTGGGCTCCGGATGCTTGTCCCGTCAAGATCCGCTCTGATGTATTGCTAGAAATCACATTCGACCTATTTGGCCATTAGGGTTACGCTATGGCGTTTTATTGTCATTGGCGGGAGAAAGACCGCCTTTGACCGTCGGCCAAGGGGAAATAAAACGGGAGTTTGATTCTCTATCCATAGCTCACGCCCTAGCATTGACATCGAGTCCTTGCACGTGGGAACGGCTTGGACGAAATGTTGGGAGCTATCATTGTGGCCTTAATGCTCTCGGTTGCGGAGGGTGTTGGATATGGGAATGCCCACCGTCCGAAACCGGGTAGACCTAGCGATCATCCTGGGCACCGACCGAAATATCGGGCCCATTGGGCACTAGGTACCACCTTTTGGGGCAATGTCTCACCCTGGGTCGAGTCGAATACCAAGTGTCATGAGTGCTCTAGCCCGTGTTAGCGGGGATTCATTTCTTGTCTTTTTCATTTCTTTCCTTCATTCCTACACTACCCACTCATATCATCTGCGTAGCTCTCACACAACCTAGGTGAGGCTAGTAGCCTTCAAGCCATCCACCTCCCTGTGTTCGAAATACCCGCACCCTACACTAACCGTGCACTTGCGGTAAAACGACACCATGCCCTAATCCTAAACGGGGCGCCGATCATTGTCCGACGCCGAAAATAGGCCCCCCCATTGGGGGGCAGCGTTCCGATGCACAAGCGAAGCCCCACTGACACCCTTCACTTTGGATTCCGACAGGGGGGAGGTGCTCCTACAGTGAAAAGAGGCCCCCGACTGGGGGGCAGCGTTTCGACGACACAGGGAGCCCCCCTGACCGGGGGGCGGCGATCCGAACGGCAGGTGGAGGGCGGCGGCGCGGGAGGAGGGGATTTGGGCGAAAAACAGGGGTTGTTTTTTTCTTTTTTTTAATATATAAAAAAACTGTCATAAACTCCAAATTTGGGGAATTTGGGGGAAAAACTGGTTTGGGTATTTTATATTGATCAAGTACACCAAAAATCAAAGGATGTGCTTAAGATTTTTTTGCAATTAAAGAGGTGTATGTTCTTGATTTTTAGCAAAAATATATAATATTTTGCATTACCCAATTATCTATGAGCCAAGGAAATTACCTCTAGATCAATGATCTAGGGAAGAACTAAGAGAATACGTTGAGAGAAAAATAATATCCCTACTCCCGCAACGCCTTGCAGGTTCGTCGCAACTTTACCGCAACAAGCATGATTCCTTCGCAAGAGGGAAATTTTGTGGGAAAATTTTGTGTGGAAATTTTGTTGGCTCAAAAAAAATTTCTCTAGAGCGAAATCGTGCTGATAACGTGTTTGAGATCAATCAACCATGGTCATGGCCAATGGTCTCATTTTATTATATCATAATCATAGGAGGGGAGACCAATGGTCTCTAGTATGCCAAAGGTCCACTCCACTACCATGTAGTGGGGTGTTTATGGTGGATAAATGAGGGGGAGACCATAAGTCTCCCCCACTCATAACACTTTTCTTTTAAAACAGTATTTTCTTTAATACTTTCTTCTTTTTCTTTAGTATCACTTTTAACTATTTTAAGAGTTCTTCTATGTTCTTTAATAAGCTTTTCATGCATTGATCACAGCTCCTTATATGCTCCTCTATAGTCCACGTCTTCATCATCGCTTGATGATGAATCACTATTGCTAGATGATGAGTCATGTAGAGAATTTACCTTTGATGACGTGGAGGCTAAGAAACACATATGGGCTGTTTCTCTTCTCTCGTCTTTATCATCTGATGAATATTCGTTTGATATAGAATCATCGCTTTGATTGAAGGCTGCATAAGCTTCCTTCCTTGGTCGTCGAAATTTGTTCCTTCTATCGCTTCTTCTTTCACTGTTCTCTATGTTCTTGCCACAATCGTTGGAGTCTCGGTTGTTCTTCTCCAAGGGACAATCTCTTTTCATGTGCACTGGTTTGTTGCAACCAAAACAGATAATACTATTAGTAGGACGAAATGAGCGTTTACCATACTTGCATGTAATAAAACCTTTGAAGTTCTTTGAGATAAAAGCAATGTGGTCTTCTTTGTCGGTATAATCGGAGTCTTATTCTTGAGCTTTGAATGCTAGATTCTTTTTCTTTGGCTTCTCCTCTATCTTCTTGTCTTCTTCGAGTTCTATCTCATACGCCATGAGGTTTCCCATCAGTTCTTCAATGGTGAGATCCTTCACATTGTGAGCTTCTCGAATGGATGTTGTCTTTTCCTTCCATTCGGGTCTGAGAGATCTTAGTGTCTTCATTACCTGATCATTCTCAGATAATTTCTTACCTAGACATGAGAGCTAATAAGTGATATTAGTAAAACGAGTATTCACATCGGTGATACTCTCTCCTTCTTCCATTCTAAAGGATTCAAATTTAGAGTGTAAAACATTAATACTGGACTCTTTTACCTTTTCGGTTCCCTCATGACTTACCTAAAGAGTATGCAATATCTGATGTGCCGTCCCGCATTGAGAGACATGATTGAATTCATTACTTGTCACATCACAAAATAATGCGTTCATCACTTTACCGTTGAGGTTGGCCTTCTTCTTTTCGTCGACAGACCATTTTCCGGTCTCAACTTCAGCAGGTGCTTTGTATGGATCCTTGGTGACGGTCCATGCGTCAATGTCTAATGACTCTAGATGAGTCTTCATGCGTATCTTCCAACTTGCGTAGTTCGTTCCATTGAACAATGGTGGTCTCATAGTGTTGAGTCCTTCAGAGTGGACAGATGTTGATGCCATCGCCTTTCAAGCCTCGCCCTGATACCAAGTGTTGGATCATATGGATGGTAAACAACATTTAAAGGGGGGTTGAATAGTGTTGTATAATTATTAAACTTTTTTGATGTTGGTTATAACAAAATTTTATCCCTTCTAATGTTGCCTAAGAAACAAAGTAGATTGATCAACGTTTGATTCTTAATCAACAAGTTAATATAAAAATATTAAGCAAATAAGATTACAAACAAGTAGATCTTAACGAACAAGTATATCTTTACACAGCAGAATTAAAAGAGTGATATTTGCAATTATATAAATGAAGACTTACAAAGATAATAATATAAACAAGTGAATAAAAATTGATTGTACAAAGAATTTAAACAATCACAGAAAAGCAAACGCAGAGACACGCAATTTTATCTTGGCTCCCCACAAGCTGGGTACATTCAGTCTCCGACCAATTCGGTACGAGATTTAATCCACTATTGCCTTGACAATACAATTACCTAACTCCACTTGTTAAGATTTCCAACTACCCAGCCCTAACTAGGATTTTCCAACCACCTAGACTTGTCTAGGATTTACACCGTATCTTATCACAAAGGGGAACCCACAAAGAAACAAAGTTCCAATTAGCCACAATATTGGTGGTGATTGGTTTGCACCCAAAATTCTATAGCCAAGATAAATATTGCAATTGTGTGTTAAGTGGCTAAAAGAATTTAAATGGATCTTTAGATCACAAAAAATATGAGATGATTCGTTGTGATCTAGATCTCTTGTTTTCAAAAATACTTTCAAGAATAAAAATAAAGAATAATGGATTTTATAAAACAATTAATGAGCTTTAACATAATTCTATAGAAACCAACTCACACACTAGACTAAGACGAGACCTTCAGGAAGCCGGTCAGAAGTTTGAAGTAGATGCGCGCTTCTCTCAAATTTGAGCTCCTTTAACATAAAGCTTGAGCACTTGCATGAGCTTCATCATTGAGCTATACTTGTGCTAGACGTAGAGCTTACAAATTCTGTCTCCGTCTTCCGAGTGTGGTTGAGCTTCTTCGAAGTATGCATAAAGTTATCGATTGCACAACCTGCACACTTAAGTTATAGTGTAATTAGTACACTAACATCATTTGTTGTGTTCATCATCAAAACCACTTAGGGGTGGGATTCGATTTTCCATCAGATAGAAGCATAAAAGGCAGCAGAATAAAATTCATTAACCTATTTAATGACAGCCCTAAGGATTTCATTAACCATAGCCAAAATAATCTACTATCTTGGCGTGGGTCTGACCAAAGCCCAAAGACAGATCTAAACTACCGCAACATATTTGAAAGCATAAAATAAAATACATACACGTCACTTCGCTATCGCACAAAGCGTTGTTTTAGCACCCTGTCTTTAATTATCGAAGCGATGCCCCACGTTGGGGCTGAGCTACTTCTCCCGAGTTGAACCGCGTCCTGAGGCGAGTAATCCCCTTGTCGCCGAGTCAGCCACTCGCTCCAGAAAGTTTCACCTTGAGATGATCATCTGTCAAGACTTTGGATCCGATCTGAACCCCTTCATAACTTTGCTAGAGCCCTATCAGGAGCGAAGAAGAATAAGGGAGAAAGTTGGAATATTAATTAAGCTTGGATTCGGGCTAGCTCACGTTTAATGGAGCTACTCGGATCTGGAGCTAGGTGCGAGTTTCAAGGAGGGGGTTGGCCCCTATTTATTTAGGTGGCTGACCCCTCCTCTTTTGTGCATATCCAATGTGGAACTAATATTCATATAAAAAAAATCAAATATTAGTTTGCCTTTACGAAGGCCAAACTTTGTCGAATTTTTGCTCCCTCATCGTTGAGATTCGCAAGCGATATCATATATCAAATCGAAGAACACCGAACGATGAACACGTAGAAATAAACAGAGCTCAATTCTTAGGCCGTTTGACCCCTCAAACGTTGCCTCAAATGTTGCCAAAAATTTTTGTTTCGAATAAAACCCAACCGCAAGATTTTTCTAGGTTTATCAAACCTCTGTGGGCCACACCTGCGATGCCCACTATCAACTGTAGGTGATTCACGGCAGTGTGCCTACCTTGGCGCTTGGGGCTCCTGCCTGCAGCAGGCGGGCGGGTCCCACCCGCCCTCATGGCGGGCTGGGCAATGCCCTGCCAATTGGCTGGGCTTTGCCTAGCACTTGTATTGGGCAATGCCCAGACCTTTTTGGCAAATTTTTTTTCTTTCTTAAAGAAAAAAGAAATTCTTGGGCCTTTTGTTTTTTTCTTTCTCTAGTCCAACTAGGCTTAGACCTAAAACAAATTGGTCTAAGACACTCCTAGACTTTTTGATTTAGCTTGTTCTACGCTTTCGTTGTAAAATATATTCATAAACGTTTTACGATGCATCATATGCAATAATCCACATCAATAATTTTGTAAAGTATATATTGCAAACCTTTTCCAACACAATTAATTCACATACATCCGATGTATAATCTCCCATAAGACTTGATATTACTTGACGAAGGTATCACTCTCTGTGAGACCCTACAGCTTGGTGCTACTACAGGTGGGTCTCAAAACCCCAGACGATAGTGACCACGAGTAGCATGTGTCATCCATGTTTTGGTATCATAATTATGTGGTAAACTCATAGACATGAGTATTGTCGGGACCACCCTGACTGTGTCCATGATGAATGCCGCAATTTTAGTCCCTTTGTCAAAACTATGTCGCTTAGTCAAGCATAGTGTCCGGTCAACTGTCAGCCCTAATAGCTTGAACTCGGTTAGTCTACATCGGTCTTTAGTCTATCAATGTTGGACTTCTTCCAATATACTTTGGCCAAATTTTTCACTAAAGACCGAACTTACACGTGCGACACTAACTCCCCATTAACGGAAGAGAAGAATCCTTTCTTGGTCATTACTCTCCTCTCATGCTGCAAGTGACACCCAACGAAAGACCTTTCAATAGGCCTTACCTCGAAGCTAGGTCAGAGATCTAAGCGACACCGTTCTCGTATAGGTTCGTACAATGAAGTCTAAGTACCAACTTACCTGTCATTACTGAGAGTCATCACTGACATATTCAGTTCATGTTAACCATATGAAAACTCTCGTTGGGTCGTTCAGTGAACTCATTCTCTAATGAGCATATGGGTCTCGTCTCTGACTTCGCCAAGTCGAACGACCATGAGATCATCGTCACCACTCTATGGTGACGACAAAGACACAATGGTATATCCGATGTATCAATATCCTTTTTCGAAACATCTACGGCCACGAATGATTTTAGACTTATGCTACAAACGGTCAAACAATTCTCCATGATCAAGATCCTCATCTCGATACTTGTTTGACCTTGCATCAAGTCTCAGGACTTTAGCTAAGTTCTAATGTAGACTACATTAATATAAACTTAGGTAAATTCTTACCAAACAGCTTATTGTTATTTCAAACAAGATGTTTGTACATATACGCAGAGATAAATTGACTCTAGAGCATACAAATCTCACAATAACACATTCTATAGAGATATCTTTATTATCAACATGATCTCGAAGAAAGTGATGACGAATATCGATATGCTTAGTCCTTGAGTGAAGGATGTGATTTTTAGATAGGTCTATAGCACTCTTGTTATCACATCAAATGGTTGTTGGTTGAAAAATTCAAATGGTTGTTGGTTGGAAAATAAGACCGTAATCTCTGAGGGTTTGTTTCATCAATAGAATTTGAGCACAATAACAACCCGTCGAAACATATTCCGCTTTGGTTATACTCAATGCTATGGAGTTTTGCTTCTTGGAGAACCTGTAGACTATAGACATACCTAGTAGTTGGCAAGTCCATGTGGTACTCTTACGATCGGTCTACTACTCGCAAAATCCACATCACAATATCCAACAAGCTCAAAAGATGTGAAATAAGGATACCATAGACCAAAATCTAAAGTGCCTTTATCATACCGAATAATTTGTTTTACCAAATAAATATGTGACTCTTTAGGACATGATTGAAATCGGGCACACAAGCATACACTAAACATTATATCAGGCCTACTAGATGTCAAATATAATAGGCTACTTATCATACCTTGGTACATGTGTTCATCCACTTTCTTTCCTTTTTATCTTTGTCCACTTTCGCCGTTGTTGCCATAGGAGTTGAGCATTCCTTAGCATTGTCAAGTCCAAATTTCTTGTCCAATTTCCTTGCATATTTTTCATGATTTATAAAGATTCCATCCTCACATTATTTGATCTGCAATCCAAGCATGAATGTGAGTTCTTCCATCAAGCTCATCTCAAATTCCTTAGACATACACTTAGCAAATTCCTCACAAAGTAAAGTTTTAGTAGCACCGAAAACAATATCATTAGAAAAACAATATCATACACTATTTCTCCTTCAATTTTTGTGTAACATATTGCATCTACCAATGGTTACAGATGCAGCCTCATCAAGGAAACCCATATCTACCATAGTCGACACGGTTTTGTTCTTCTCGGATAAATCATCAGCGATACGGTTATGTTAATCAAGATAGTTCCATGACGTCACTCTATAGGAAGGCCGAGGACGCAAGCATTGATGTGTTGATGGGAAATAACCTTAATCACGGTACCGAATGCGATGAGGCGAGACCCGAGACTACATATGTTCACCCTGGTTCTTCCTCGGGCTACATCTTCCTTGAAAACCCATAACAAACTCATTCTTGTGCCGGCATAGTATCCATGGATTACTGTAACATTAACCCTAAGGCTCCACCTTTTTCATTTGATTGCCTGGTAGAGGACCCTTTAGTACTTCAACAACCACTGCACTACTACCATGCCATTCCTCATCCACCTCCTCAACTACTAGCTGTTTTCGACCCCCAAGTTATTGCTACTACACCTACAACCGCAACCCTACTCCATAATGTTTCCTTCTGATCCAATCCATCGTGCCAATATCTCTGCAAAGTTCTTATTACTACCCAACCCTTTTCTTGCTCATGATAGTGGACCAATTTTCAACGCCCAGCTCGAAATCATCACACTCTATGCTGGGGTTAGTGAGAGAGATCCTCTCCACTCTTTGCCTTTTCTCATCTTCTACTTCGTCGATCACCACCTCTGTGGCAGCCCCAATGAGGGATATGTAAGTGACTGGCATTACCAAATCGTGATGGTGATTAGTATGGTTGAGTTGAGGTAAGAGAGTCTGAGAGTAGTAGTCTTAGTAACCTGGCATGTGGGGGTTGGGCTTAGTATCAGTAGTTGTTGCCGTAGGATTATGTTTCGTACAACTGTCCTGACTAATATAATACCCAACAAGTCCAGTTCTGATTTGTAAACATGTGTAGTCTTTAACTAATATAGCTGACTTAATGCATGCACGACTATATAATTTTGATCTTGTTTTTTGTTGTAGTCTAGATTTTTCGATTACTTTGTTGGATCAGCACTGCGCTGCGTAGAACAGCAGTACTACGACTGAAGGATAGCCGCTCTTTGAGTATGACTTAGTTTATCTGTCCATAGACTTCAAGTATGATACCATTCTACAACTTAATTATATCCAAACTTTAATGAGTTTGGATAAATTAAGATATATATATATATATATATATATATATATATATATATATATATATATATATATATATATATATCTCTCTCTCTCTCTCTCTCTCTCTCTCTCTCTCTCTCTCTCTCCCCCTCCCCTATAACCATATAGCCTATCACCTATAACACTTTGTGTTTAGGTCTGTGTATATATATCATATCGTACATAAGATATATCATATTTGGGAGCCGGCTACTTACGATGAGGATATCATATAAATATCAAGATGTTATGGGCTATGATTTAGGGTTAGGGTTAGTGTTAGTGTTAGGGTTAATATGTAGAAAAGCATGGAAGTATATGAAAAACCCTGGGGGTCTAAAGTGGAAAAAGCTCGATGACATTGTCGTAAATTTGAGAAAGAGATAGGGTTTTTCGGTGGTGAAAAAAGTAAGGCTTAATTTCGAAAAACTACCTCATACTTTCGCTGAATTCCAAAAATATACCTCTTATTTTGATATAATTGCAAAACTATCTCATACTTTCCAGGTTTCGATAAACTCCATCATACTTTGGTTTCGTAGAACTACCACATACTTTGCTTAATTTCATAGAACTACCTCCTACTTTGGTTTAATTTCGTAGAACTACCTCATACTTTGATATATGTAGGATGGAGGAGGAGGGAGGGGGGGCGGCGGTGGCGGGAAGTGGTGGACGAGTGCGGCTGTGGGGGAAGGGGGGCTACGGTGGAGGGCGAAGGGTGGCGGTGGGGGGAGGAGGGTGGGAAGAGGGGGAAGGGCAGTGGTGGGTGGAAGGGGGATGGGCAGCGATGGATGGAGGGCGAAGGGTGGCAATGGGGGGAGTGGGAGGAGGGCGGCGGTGGGTGGAATGGGAATGGGCGGTGATGGATAGAGGGCGAAGGGCAGCGGTGAGGGATGGGGATATGAGGATGAGAGAGTTTATCGAAACCTGAAAAGTATGAGGTAGTTTGCGATTATATCAAAATAAGAGGTATTTTTTTGGAATTCAGCGAAAGTATGAGGTAGTTTTCCGAAATTAAGCCAAAAAGTAATGGCAAGCATGTGAATAATTGAAAAGGGGGTCTGTTGTTGAAAGTGCAATGTTAACAATGTAAGTAAGTAGGATGGTGTGGGTTTTTTGTTTGAAGGGTGTCATGGGAGAATTACCCTTGTGCCATTGTCCCATGTGGCGATGTGACATTGCCACATGGGACAAACATGCCACCTAGGACATTAGCATGTCGAATATTTCCTATTTTCTAAGATATATATGATATTAATTGGGATGTGTCGTATATGTGACATGTGTAAATGTGACATGTTTCATATATGACCTTCCCATTTTAGGGAGAGCATGAGTCGCAGAGTGGAGTTTCCCCTTGATTCGAGCCAAGCGTGAACTTGAGAACACCACCCACAAATGATGTCTCTTTGCACGTGTGACGGCGAAAATGAAGGGTGCAAGCTCTGGGCAGAAGATTGCCCAGAAACTGTGTAGACTTCTGCCCTGGGGAGAGTCTACCCAGAACTCTGGGCAAAAGCAGTGCGCGCTTCTGCATGCGCACTTCTATTACGGGCTGTTTTTTTGCAACTGTGCATTTATACTAAATTAAAATTTAAGTATTTCTATTCGTGCTATATAATTTGATGTGTTTGCTCCTTTAATATTTTTTGTTTTACCGTCTAAGTTAATATTATTATTTGGTAAGGTCAACATGGCGATGACGGCCCTTCAGGACCAGAGGCTGGCAGCAGGAGCGATGGACGGCAAGGGGGTAGCAGGCTTGGAGGCGATGGAGGTCTTGGCAAGGGTAGCGGGCTTAGGGGTGATGGAGGTCTTGGCAATGGTAGATGGCATGTGGATGATGGTGATCTTGGCGATGGTTGCAGGCGATGACGGACTTGGCGAGGGTAGTGGCTTGGGGATGTTGGCAGCCTTGGCGAGGGTAATGTATGATGAAGGGGTGATGGTGGTCTTAGCAAGGGTAGCGTGATTTGGGACGATGGCGATGGTAGCGGGCGATGACGGAAATGGCCAGGGTAGCAGGCTTGGGGACGTTGGCAGTCTAGCTTGGCGAGTTTAGCGGGTTATGATGAGGGCTATGGCGGGAGTTTGACAGTTTTATTTGTTTATTATTTTATACTACGGACATTGATGATTTTATTGTATTATATACTATATATGGGGTTTTTAATGAATTTGTGTGCATTTAATTTTAATTAGTTGTGTGATTTATTTTGTTGTATACATGTATTTCTGATACTGTTGTTAGAAATTTATATTATTGTATGTAGGAAGTTCTGCAATTTTTTTAAAAAATCTTTTTCAACTATCGGCCACCGACAAATCCGTGTCCGATAGTAATAGACGGCCACAGAATGGTCCATTGCCGATAGTTATCGGCCACGGATAATGTGCATAAAGTTGTCGCTTTCGTGCATAGAATCTGTGGCCAATACTTTCTGGCCAGGGTCATATCCCTGGTCGATGTTGAATTATTAAGACGGAAAATTTCGTTGCGGAAAGTTTTCAACCACGAATTTTGTGCATGGTTTACATCATGTTGGTGCAATGGGTCCGTGGCAGATTAGTACCCATGGTCCATTTCGTGGCAGATAAAAATATCAGCCACAGAAATGATCAGTCTGGATTATAACTCCAAAAACTTACTGCAAGTGCATTGTGTCAATGATGTGTAATATAGAAAAATGTCGAACCCACAAGGAGTCAGATGCTTATATAGTCTTGGGTCTATTCTTAACCTCAAAACAATGTCAGTTGGGCGTACTCAAAAGGTTGTCACAAATGGTTACTATCTCAGATTAACAATAGAATAAAGAACTAGGGCAATAGAAGTCACCACTAGGATCGTCAGATGTCGGTGCTAAGTTACAATTTCTACTTTAAATTGGCGTTATTAGGGCGTGATTGTCGCATCTAATATGTAGAACTCATGGTTTACTATCGTTGTGCCACTCGTTTAACGTATCACGTGCTTAGCCCCACCATTGTGGATGGCCTTACACGCGATCCGTGCATTACGAACGACAACTATTCTCAATCTCTACTCACACCACCATCATGGGTTAGTACTTCGATCTGTGATTTGATGGCTCTCATAGATGCTACTATCGTAGGTCATCAATTAGTAATATAGGACGCCGGTGAAAACCATCAAAGTGCATGCCACTATCGTGGATCACGAACTCTAATTGAATTCACTAACATGCCAAATTAAGATCATAGGATACCCTTCTAGGATGTGTGCCAATATCGTGGATCGCAAACCCTTTATGAGATCGCCTACAAGCTTGGCTAGATCAATCAAAACACATCCCTTTTCTACCAAAACAACGTAAAAATCCTAATTTTACATCTAAATCCTAATACCCTAGGGCTAATCCATTAGCCCTAGAAACGACTACTCGCGATTCATGGAAATATCAATAGAAACATTAACAATAGCAATAGAAATCAACATAGCAATTTAAGGCATTGAAACAAGCATAGGGAGACAAGAAATCGTTACCAAACCGTTGGAGACAAATAAGCAAACTCAGAGGATAAAGATCAATATATTTCAAAGTAAACTCAATAATAAAAATACGATCTTTGTCTCCAAAACAATAACGACGGCTCATACTCTCTAAGAAAACTAAAAACTAGAAAATAAACTAAGCTCTCCTAAAACTAGGGTTAAAACTATGCTTAAATACAAAGGGGATGGACCCCACAAAAATATGGAAATATGGGCAATTGGGCCCACCATAAGTCAAACGGCGGCACCCAACTCAGTCGAGTAGCGGCGCCACTCGGTCCAAGTCACTGATCGGCTGCCGCTTGGTCTCATCTCGATTTGGCTTCATATACATGCTGCTCGATCGAGTAGTTCATTTGCTCGGTAGAGCTACTGTGGGCTGATGCGAGACTTGAAGAGTCGTTCTGTTTGAATGCTGCTCGGTCGAGTAGCTGCATTGCTCGGTCGAGTAGGCTTGCTTGCTCGGTCGAGCTACTATCGTTGGAGGAGCTCTCAAAAACTTTGCTCTGTAGCCGCTCGACCGAGCAGCTGCAGTGCTCGGTCGAGTAGTTTTTAAGCTTCTCGATATTGGATACGTGTTGGAATGAGTTATAGCCGGCCAAGTTGACCCAACCGAGTAGCTGCTCTACTCGGTCCGAGTGACATGAAACCTTCTCAGCATTGGAACTCTTGATGTGGGTCAAAGCCGCACGGTCGAGTACTGAAGCACTCGACCGAGTAGTCTGGAATTTCAGCAGACAACACCTTTAGAGCTCTTTTCTCTTCTCTTCTTCTCTTCACCAATCTCCTTCTTCACCTCGTCAAACACCTATTGGACCTTGCCATATATACTTCGGATAGCTCGTATGTGTCCATGTCTCAAAATTGCTTCGAATCGCTCCAAAGTTCCTGAAAATCCACAATTCTCTACGAAAATCGAATATATCGTGGAAAGTGTGATAATATAGAAAAGTGAACTTTGGACGATGAAAACAATATGAAAACATGCAATAAAAACATGGAAAATATGGACACATCAAAATCCCCCAAGCTTACATCTTACTCGTCCTCGAGGAAGACGAATAGGAAGTTCACCGGGAGGTGAAAATAAGAAAACGAACAAGAATGCAAAGAGGAGGGGGTCGCTAGATTATTCTCTCAGATCTCAAGCCATTTGCCACACGTCACAAAAACTCAGAAAATGATTCACATGCTATCAAGAGATTTCATATCTTAAATGAATATAGTACTTGCAAGTTTAAGATCAACAAAAGGGGCTTCTCTAAGGTTCATGCAATCAACTTATATCTATGTCATGCATTTCATAGTATTGAATATACAAAACATTGGTAATGCACTTTTCAATCAAAAGCTATAACTGAAGCATACCAAGCATGCAATAGGGGATAGAATAAGAGTCAAGATGTTCACATATTCATATCAAGTCATAAGAAATCTCCATAGCAAAATTATTTTGCCAAGTTTTAGTATTATCAAACTTTCCCATTCATGCACAACTCCACTCTAATGTCATGCTCACTCATTTTGGTCAAAAGAATTCACACCCCCCAAACTTAGATTGGTGTGTCGCATCCAAAAGAAATAATCATGGAATTTTGTTTTGGTTTTCCCAAGTATATATGTGGCTCCAAGTAAGGAAACTGAGAATTTTTCTTTTATTTTTAAACTTTTATTTCTCATTTTTCTTTTTGGATTTTTGTAGGAGCAATAGGAATTGTATTTTAGATTTTTGGCTCCTTTTTGGCTCTTTGTACTTTTTGGAGCAAGCTTTTCTTTCGTATGAGAATTTTAGGAATAGATGTGGTACAAATAGCTTTGGGAGGTGAACTCAAGTGACATGTTGAGAATAAAAGATATATGTGGATAAAGAAATAATATAACACACGGTTCACTCTAAAGTGTGCACAAATGGTTTAGTAAAATAATACGACAACTAGATTCGTATATAAGCATGGATATTCTTAATCATATCAATAAGTAGTGAAGTCAAGCGGTAAAGATTTGCGATCGTATCAAGCATGCAACAAGAATGTGAATAAGAAAATAAAAGCGATGCTTTAGGTATGCTAATGATGTGTAAATCTTGGTGCATTTTCAATGAAAGCATACTAAACACTACTCTACATATTCGGTTTAAGTTTCATGCATTCACTTAGAGAAGTCACCAAAAGAAATATATTTTGCAAGCACTTACGAAAAACAAAATAATGAAATAACTCTAAGTAGCATGGCATGGTGAATACGCATCAGGATGGCTACGAAAGCAATAAGAGATATCATCATAAAGAACTAATCTAGCAAAAGAAAGAAGAGAAAAGTGGGATAATATAAAACAAGCATACAAGCATACCAAAAAATGAGAAAAATGATGCTAAAAGAGAAAAATGCGGTGTAAAATGGATGGAAAATAAAGTAAAAAGTATGAAAAGCGAAAGAAAAATAAATAAAGAGCGAAAGAAAAATAAATAAAAAGCGATAGCGCTCATCCCCCAAGCTAAACACAGTAGTGTCCCTCACTGGGGAGAACACTTGTGAAAGTAGGTGAATGAAGCTAGGGTGGGATTGGTGGATAAAGAAAAATCATTAAAAAACTATACAAAAGGAAAAAGAAGAAAAAGACAAAAAATGTATGGATGCAAATGCATGGTCCTAATGCCTAATATATGAACAAGCATGCAAATGATATGATGGTGTAAATGCAAAATGGCTGAAAATATGTGGACAGATGGGCACTACAGAGTGAGAGGGAACAAGAGAAAAAAAATGCAAATCAAGGAGCGGCACCACCCTCTGGAGGTAATGATGGGTCCCGCTACTGTGGACCTGAAGTGGCATCAGATGGTGGGTGAACAGTTGGTGCATCAACAGGCTCGGTAGGTGGTGCCGGTGCAACAGGAGGGGCTGGTGCAAGTGTGACTGGTTGTGCACCCCGTGCCCTCAGATATCTAAGATCTCTCGAATGTCTCGCTGCACTGACTGGTACCGGGTAGTGACCGTCTGCATGAAGGCGAGGAAGTCACGCCTCAGCCCTGTAACCTTGGCCACTACCGCCATCAAGCATGCGTCAGTGGTGCGAGAACTACTAGCCTGACGTGTACCACTTGGGGGCACCTCTCTCTACCTGGACTCGTGCATGTGCTGCACGAGGTCTAAAAGCGAAATCAGGAGAGGGTGGCATAGGTGGGATCTCAGCGGAAGATGAAACATGATGTGATGTGAGATTACGTGCAGAGGTCGGAATGGGTATATCAGCAGGTAGAGTTGTCGTGGCGACAGATGTGGTGACAGATTCCACGATGCTCTCCGTGAAAATGGCAGCGGTGGAGACAAAAGTCCTGCTTGAAGGGGGTGTGAATAGTGTAAGTGTGGACTCAGGAATAATAGGAGTGATAGAAGTGGAGTCTACATGTGCAGAGACAGTGGTGGTAGGGATAGTGGTGTCGGTAGGCTCAGTGCCGACATGCTCAGTAAATGTGGGCTCTAGTGTAGGCCCAGGAGCAATAGATACAGAAATGCCCTCAGATACGGGTAGTGATGATGATGGTGCAGTGATCTCGAGGTTAAAAGTGTGGACTACCCCTGAACTCTCGGTTGGAGTGGTGGAAGGTGTGGTAGTGGTAGGAGCACTGATAGAAGTGGGGATAGAAGTGCTCGCTAAAGGTGCGAAAGTTGTGGGGTTGGATTCCCTCTCACCGTCCGAAGAGGCATCGTTTGTGACGTGTGCGAATGGATGCAAATACGAGATATGGAGATGTAAAATAAAGCTAGGAACGAGTGTACCCAATCTCGTGAAGCGTGGAAGTCGTAAACGCTTTGTGAGTGCAAAGCCACCAAATCAAACGTTCCCCAAGCTAGTACAAGCGGTGAACGTAATCAAAACACAAGTGTTGCCTCCTAACGCTCCAAATGTACCTGCTTTAGATTATAGGAATTGTATTATTAGCAGATTAACGAAATTAATGGGTTTAGGGTCAAAATTAGAGAATATTCAATTTTAGGGTTGAAATAAGGAGAGGGAGAGAGAGGGAGAGAGAGAGGGAGAGAGAGGGGGAGAGAGAGAGAGAGAGATGTGGGGAGAGAGAGGGGAGAAGGAGGGATGGAATGGAGGAGGTGATGGGGTCGGACCGAGTGGTCGGCGGCCTTGCTCGAGCAGTGTGTGCGACGGCATTGAGCAGGAGGGAGATTGAGCGGGGAGGCTTTGAGAGAGGGGAGGGCGATCGAGCTTAGGCTGGAATTTTAAGTGGGGGGTGTTTTGGTTGGGGTCGGGCGGTATATAAATGGGGCCGACTGAGCTAGGCCTGCTCGTGAGCTCGACCCCGCTGCAAATTCAAAAGGAATGGGCCCCTGCTTTAATTCGCTGCTTGGTAGAGTAGCGCAGTCTGCTCGATCGAGCTGAATATAAAACTTAACGAAATTAATCTGCCAATCTGTGGCCCTGCTGGTCGACCGAGCTGCTTACTCAGCTCAGTCGAGCTGAATACTTTCAGAACTCGTGGTTTGGCTTCGTCTGCTGCTGCACTGAGCTCGACCGAGTACTGTAGCTACTCGGTAGAGTAGAATTAATTCCAGAGCGTTGTTTTCAGCTCTATTCTGACTGCTTCTGAGCACGACCGAGCACTGTATCTGCTTGGTCAAGTAGCCTCATCTTTGCCTTCAATTCATGTATAGCTCCTCTCCTCGTCTCCTTTTGGTTCCTTCTCCGCTTCTTTATCATTTTAAGCGTTCCCTTCATTGGTCACCTGCACAAGATAGAATGAGTCAGAAATTTTTATGAATTATATATTTTTAGCGTTTTCAAATGAAGTAAAAACATTTATATTTGGTTTTTTCGAGTTAAAATGAAGAATCAATCAAGAAAATAAAACTAAAATAAAGAAAAATTCGGGTTGCCTTCCGACGATAAGCACTTGTTTAAAGTCATAAGCTCGACTCCCTAAAATTTTCAACGATGCTTTTTGATGTTGGGTGCATATGAGATGTGCTCATCGTGCTTTCCTATGAGGCCATGTGGTAGGAGTTGGCTCGCCTCGCTTCGTCAGTCCTGGGAAATTGTAAAGAGCGTGGCCTCCGGTTGTTGTTGATGAAGTGGTATACCGGGCGGCTCCTCGTCCAAGACCTTCAAGTAGGTGGTCAATGCCTTATCATGTATGACATCGCCGTCATCGTCTATGTCCTTCCTCATAGGATCTCTAGCAATCTCCTCTCTTCGGTTGGTTCATCCTCTAATAGCTCAAGATAGCTAGCATCTTCACGCATGAAGTGACCGGCCGCCCTTTGACACGCAAACCGGGACGAGGATACTAGAATTAAAATTTATAAACCGCAAGCGCACTGTGTCGAAGTGTGTCTTGGGGGTCGATCATGACGAGGCGTGTGTTGTACTTGCAAACATTCAGGAACCAGATCACTCGATGCATGAGCCATCCAATTCTCAGATGGTTGTCAAGATTGTAATCTAATAGAAAAGGTGTAAAAGGTAAAAAGGTAACCTAGTACTTTGGCTTCCGCCCTAATCATGGATTCTCACTATTACGGCCGAAGGGTAGGAATATGAACGAAAGCTAGGGTTTGGCGGTGAGACATTGCCTCTAAAAGTGGTACCTAGTGTCCCATGGGCCAGATATTCCAGTCCATGCCCAGGATGATACGCTAGGTCTACCCGGCTTCGGACGGTGGGCATTCCCATGTCCAACACCATCCGACTCCGGGAGCACTAAGCTCGCAACGATCGCTCCCAACATTTCGCCAAGCCGTTCCTACGTGCAATGACTCAATGTCTACTCTAGGGGGTGAGCTATGGCTAGAGAATCAAACTCCCATTTTATTTTCTCTTGGCCCAACGGTCAAAGGCGGTCTTTTTTCCGCCGATGATAATGAAACGCCCCAGCGTAACCATTAAAGTCCTTAGATCCAATCGGATCCCTAGTCCTATGGCTGTTCTAGGGAGAACCCACGAAGGGGCTTCCACCAATGTCCCAAATTGAGGAACTACTCACTAAACATGGTAGAAAATGCAATAAAAGAAGATATAGCCATAAGAAATAGAAATCAAGCGATTGTTCACCGTAGCTAATAAAAGCATAAACACAATATCAAAATATAAAGACGATCAAAGAACTTACAATAAGAGTTTAATTCAAGCAGCTGAAAATCCCTAAAACAGCTTAAAATGGGGATTGCATTTTTGGGAAAACCTAGCACTATTTATACAAGTGGGCAAGATGCCGCGGAATATTCCAACAAAAAGACAAAAATAGACATTCACCCGATCAGATGAGACTTCACCCGATCGGGTGAAACACCGGAAAGATTTGTCTTCAGCTCTGGTAAATCTCACCCGATCACTGAATCGATCGGGTGAGTCTTGGGTTTCTTGAGCTTGGGAAGCAGCTACAGGTGAGCCAATTGGTTGAAGGTACCGACCCGATCGGATCACAATACATGACCCGATCGGCCAACAAGTCCACCGACTGGGTGAGCTTTAGCCTTCAAATCTGCACTATGTCATTCATCCACCCGATCACTGAGCCGATCGGGTGGAACTGTCTCTTCTTCAGCATTGACACAGACTACATGGCCCGATCGGATGGCTGTTCAACCCGATCGGTTGAGAGCTGATTCATGGTTATCTTTGACAAATGGCTCTCGGGATCTCGTGCGACAGTTCTCGGTGTTTCGGGGACTCATGATGTTGGCCATATATATCCCCTGCGCTAGCAATGTCCTGCAAATGCACATAAACACAATGAAAGTAAAAAAGAAACTAAAAACACAAAGAAACGAATACGAAATGACGAAAAGCGACGGAAACTGACGGAGAAGACGTGCATGAATATATAAAATATTAACGCACGTCAAAATCCCCCAAGCTGAACTCTTCCTCGTCCTCGAGGAAGACGTGTGAGAATAGAAGCCCGGCGGGAGAAAATAGAAAGAGAGAAGCAAAAAAAGAAAAAGAAATCCTAGATTACCCGTCAGGGCCAATAGAAACAAACACAATACACTAAGAAAGCACGTGAGATGCATAACACTAAGCCCAGGAATACGAGTTCCTACTAGTGTCGTGGGTTCACGCGGTGAAGCGCGAGTGAGTGCGGTTGTGGGCTAGACAACGGTGTAACTATCTAAATCATGCGATGGCGCTCCAAATACACATATCCATGGAATGACCCAAATATCTAATCAATTCGAGTTTATGGTGAATAATAGTTCAAGCATGCATGAGAATAGAGTAAGAATAGAAACATGTCATATGTTTGGGACTCTACCATTAGAAACTAGGAAATTGCGGCACGATTGCCGAGATGATTGCTAGAAAGCTCCTATGCCAAAAACGAAAGGGGTTGAGTAGGTTTGGAGGAGAGTACTTGGTACAAATTCTCGCCCTCCCTTTATTCACGGTGGTAGGAGTGATATTTACAACAGAATTTTTTTGGGTTTTGAATTTTTTGTATATATTTTTTGGATTTTGGCTATACATAATCTTTCTTTTCTCTCCTTTTTTTGCTTTGGATTTTCCAATTTATTTATTTTTTGATTTTTTTGGATTTTTGGTAGAAGTAGAAAAATGTGCATTCTCCAAAAGAGGGAGAACGATGCGCTAGGAAGTGGCAAAATTGTGTACTCTCCCAAGTGGGAGTAAAGTACACGACGAGGGGATTTACACCAAGCAAAACAAAAAAGAATTAGAATTCTAAGCACTTGGCAAAGGGCGTTTCTCGCGGATCAGAGCATAAGCAACATGGGTTATCATAGTCCTATTGGTAGAGTCCTGACACATGCGATTTGAAGCGTACATATATGGTATGATTCATGCATAATGAAGCAGAAAGTAAAAGCAATATATCGCATATTCAAAATTGAAGCATGATATTCTAGGGGTCATCCATGGATAGGCATGTAGAACAAAATCACGACCTAGAAGCACACCAACTAGCTAGTCACAACTCAACACAAAAGGTAAAGTGAACCCACGGAGCATAAAATGCAATATAACTCGGCTTCCTAGGGTTAGTGAAGTTAGGTATCATAGCTTAGCTAAGTGTGTGTGTGTGTGTGTGTGTGTGTGTGTGTGTGTGTGTGTGTGTGGTTTAGTGGCAGTTTCATCATGTGGGGTCATCCTAGGAAAGGGAGAATAAAATGAAGGAAAAAAAAGAAAAACACGACGAAAACGACTCAAAACAGCGAAAAAGACACGACTGCCGCACATAGTGCGACTCCCCCAAGCTGAACGTTGCATTGCCCTCAATACAATAGCATGAAGTACGGGAGGGCAAAGAACGATGGGAGGGAAGTACGCACAGACAAAGAAACAGAAAAACATGAAAAACACAGAAAACGAGACGTAGAAAAATATAGAAAATAAAGACCGACACGGACTAGACAAAAGACACACACAACACCAACAAACACACACACACCATGACAACAAAAAAGCAAGATCAGTCCGAGCTGCTATCGGAGGAATGGTAGAGAGATGGTGAAGTGTGAGGTGAATAGTGGACGAAAGATGATTGTGAGGATGATGAAGAAGGTGTGCCAACAGGAGAAGGAAGAGCAACAGGCTGGATCACTGGTGGATCAAGATTGATACGTGGATCATGGTGTAGTGGGATGGTACCAGGTGAACTGGCATATGGGTGCCAATCGAGAGGATCCATGGGTGGAAGATTTACTAGGGTAGCATACCATGGATCGGGGTAGAATTCCCATGGTAAATGGAAGTGCGAATGGGGATTCATCCAAGAGATGATGGTGGTAGGACGACAAGAGTATTATTGTCAGGCACATAAAGGTAAACTGCACGCTCGTGACCAAAATGAGTGAGCATTCCAATATCGATCAAGTAGTCACGATCGATGCGGATCCGGCCCGGTAAAATTGGAAGGTCAGATGGTAGCCTCAAATCATAACTGACAATGAGAGTGATAATCCCACCACGACAAATAGATCCGGAGGTTGATCGGCTAACATATAAAAGCTCATGGATTATCCAATGGGCGGTGTTGATGGGTAAGAGGTCATGTCCATGGATCATGTCGTGAGACATGGCATATAGAAAGAAAAGCTCGTCCCTAGACACCGTGGAAGTATCCATACTGGAAAAGATAGTGTTGGCAAAGAGACAGTGGGCGTAGCGATAACACGGATGTATAATGTAGGAGGCGAGCGCCTCCGGAGGAAAGGTGGGATAGCGGGTGAATCGTTGCCAAACGCCATCATCCCGGAAGTAGGAATAGATATCAGACCGATCATGAGTGGAACATTCAACATAATGATCGGGGTGAGGGAAATTCAGTGAATTATTTAGCTCGACAAAAGTCATGGTAAAGTTGGCATTAAAGGCGCAGAAAGCGAATCTCCAATCGTACACTTCGAGTGAAGAAGGAAACCGCACCCAATGCAATTGAAAAGTTTATTGACGTCCCTCAAAAGTCCTAAAGATTCGAGCGGGGGCCGATTAGCGAAAAGGGTAGGACGCATGGGACGAGGAAGAAGGGCGTGCAGACGTGCAGATTGCTCCTCAAATGATGGATTAATGCCAAGGAATGATGGGGGAAAAGGACCGTGTAGGTGGCCTCTGTGTGACGATGATGCGGGGTTCTTTTCCCTTCCTAGACATGGTAATGATGTAGGAGAAGAACAATAATGCAGGGGATGGTGTCTATGATGATGATAATCCAGATATAGAAGACAGACACAAAATCAAGGCATCGCAGATGCGAAGAGTGGTATAAATCTGGGAAAGAAGTTACCGAGCAATGATGCGACTCCAAGCTAAATGCACCCATGTAGATGTCTTGGCAAATTGCAGAGAGCCCACCGCCGCATTTCTCATATGGAACGGTTTGGTTTTTGGGTTTGGGGAAATATGTGTTGGTAGGGTTAGGGTTTTGGGGAATTTAGATGTAGGGCTTAATAGTTGGAGATGGGGGAGTAGATGGTGTTCATGGTGTTGGGTAATGGTTGTGGGTTGATTTGGTTTCAAGAAATTGCTGGTGGAAGGCAAATTTGGTGTTTGGGTGTTGGGTTTCTTTTTAATTTTTCGAAATGGGTCATGTGGGGAAGATGGTGGGCTTTATTAGGATGCAGCGAACCGATCGGGTAGAGTCCACCTGATCAGGTCATTGTATCGGGTGTGTTCCAATCGTGAAATGAAGCTACAGGTCACCCGATCGGGTGAGATTTCACCCGACCGGGTCACCGACTCTAAGAAAGTTCCCCTGGTTACTATAATAATTCACCCGATCAGGTGGTGTATGACCCGGTCGGGTGAGGCTGTTCCTGCACCAAATTTAAAAATTCTCTAAGTTTCGAAACAAGGACCCCCCAAGCTGTAAATTTATACTAATATATACCAATCAATCTTATTGAAAGCTAGTAAAGGGTTAGAACATGGATTGCCTCCCACGAAGCGCTTGGTTATAGTCGATAGCTCGAATCCTTAATTTGTGTTCAATGCAGATCCGGGGGATTTGCAGCGGAGCTGTAGGTCGCTGAGTTTCCGACCGGATAGATTGCTGGCTCGCTGATCATATAGTGCTTTAAACGCTGCCTATTGACCTTGAAGGGTTCTTCTCTTCCCATGATCTCAATGGCTCCATGTGGGAAGACCTTGGTGACTCGAAAAGGTCCCGACCACCTAGACCTGAGCTTTCCAGGAAAAAGCCGCAGTCTTGAATTAAATAGGAGAACTAAGTCTCCTTCCTTGAATTCCCTCTTCAAGATACGCCTATCGTGCCACCGCTTCAATTTCTCTTTGTAGATCCGGGCATTTTCGTATGCGTTGAGCCGGATCTCATCAAGTTCATTTAGCTGGAACCGACGGTGGCTTCTCACCTCCTTGGTGTTGAAGTTCAGATTCCTGACTGCCCAAAATGCCTTATGCTCCAATTCGACAGGCAAATGACATGCCTTCCCGTAGACAAGTTGATAAGGGGTCGTGCCGATCGGAGTCTTAAATGCAGTTCGATAGGCCCAAAGTGCATCTGAAAGCTTGGATGACCAATCCTTCCTAAAGTTAGCTACCGTCTTCTCTAGGATGCTTTTTTTATCTCCCGGTTCGAGACTTCCACCTGGCTGCTGGTTTGCGGATGATAAGCACGCCCAATTTGGTGATGCACTCTGTACTTTTTCAAAAGAGCTTCAAATTTCTTCTCTATGAAGTGGCTCCCTCCATCACTAATTAGAACTCGAGGCACACCGAATCTCGAGAAGATATTGTTCTTCAAGAATTTGGCCACTACCCGGGAATCATTGGTGGGGCTAGCTATCACCTCCACCCACTTGGACACATAGTCCACGGCCACCAAGATGTACTGGTTACCAGAGGAAGAGGGAAACGGCCCCATGAAGTCGATCCCCCAAATATCGAAGATTTCAACTTCCAGGATGAAATGTTGTGGCATTTCGTTTCTCTTGGATATGTTTACCATCCTTTGGCACTTGTCGCAGGCCTGGACATATGCATAAGCGTCCCTGAAAACAGTCGGCCAATAGAATCCACTTTGGAGAATCTTTGCCATGGTCTTATAAGTGTTGGGGTTTTTTGGCGGACCCCCAGAGCTCGGGTCTGTGTCCGTCCTAAGTCGGACGGACCACAGGGGCACAAAAGCGCAGCGGAAATCGAAAATCAAAATTTTCTAGACTGGCTAAACTATTTAGCTAGGCTCTGAGGGAGCCAGAACCTAGCCCGATCTATGCCAACTTGGGGTGGATCTGACCACCCCAAGAGGGATCTACTCTAAAGAGACTAATTAAATCTACACTAAAATTACTTAACTACATACCCGGAATCTTGGCCCTGGAGCAGGCAAGATGTACCGCACCGTCTTCTTAAGCTCCTCGTAGACGAGCCGCCTCGACTCGATCCGCCTGAGCCACCTCGCACCCTCGAATCGATCCGCCCGAGCCGACTTTCACCTCCGAGCCGATCACATGCGGTAGAAAGTTTCACTTGAGAAGAACCCGCGTTTTAGACGTTCGGATCAAAATCCAAACCCCCTTCGTAGTCTTGCTAGGACTACTTCGGAGAATAGGAAGAGAGAGAGAGAGAGAGCATAGTTTAGTCGCCAATCGAGCTTGCTCTAAAAGTCTGGAGCTACTCAATCGATGACTTGGTGTGTTTTTCAATGAAGAGAGTGCACCCCTATTTATATAGGGAGTCGGCACTCACTCTTTCGTTGCGAGCAATGTGGGACTTTTGCAAATGGGAGAAAAAATCAATTAAGCCAATTTGGCTTAATTACTAGTTTAAGTGAGCTTTTCATAAAAGTAAACTTTAACTAATTAATTCTCTTTGCTCATTAAACTTTAGACACCAAACGAGCTATCAATTCGAAGGGCTTCGAATGGTGAACACGTATGAACTGACGGCGACGAATTTCGACTTCGTTTGACCCCTTAAACAATTGCTCAAAGTTGGGCAAATTATCGAAATTCGTAGCCGTCATTTTGGGGTTTCAAAAAACCCTAAATGACTTAAGTTGCGGGCGCACCCGCCCAAGGAGACAAGGGCGGGCCGCATGCCCGCTGGGCAGCGAGCGTGCGCCCGCTGCTGCCAGCGGGCCGTGCCCGCTGCAGTCAGCGGGCCATGCCCGCTGCTGCCAGCGGGCTGCACCTGTTTGCCTTTGTCTATGGGCTTGTTAGCCCAGTGGGTCTAACCCACTACGCCTTGGACTGTTTTTGCGTTTCTGGGCTCGTTTGAGCTCCGATTTGGACGCGGTTTGAACCTATGTTTAGACCGGGACGATCACGTCATCTAGGTAACCCTTTCCAACATATTTTTTCCTACTAAATTTGTCGTAACCAATTTACGACACGTTTAATCTTTGGTTTGCATCAAATTCAACATTTGTCCCTATTGTTATTGCGATTAACTTTCACAACAATGTTTGTGAATATTAAATATCATCAAATGATATCTCTCTCTATTCTATCTTCCTATTACTAAGACATGAACACTACTCAGTGTGAGACCCTACAGCCTGACCTTACTACAAATTGGGGCTCGGAACCCCTAGACGACGGTCACTACGAGCAGTAGCTGTCGTCCCTATTTCAGAATCATCATAACGTGATCGACCCTTTGACAAAAGAATCATTGGGTTTACATTGGCTGTGTCAGTTATGAATGTCATTAGCTATAGTCCCTTCGTCAAGACTGTGTTTATGTTGGCCTAGGGTATGGTTTACTGTCAACCCTATTAGACAACATTGGTCAGTATATGGCGGTCTTTGTTGTATACACGTTGTACTTCTTACAACGTACCCCGGTCGAGGATTAACACAAAGTTCGTATTGAGCCTGTAACACTAACTTTCCTTTAACGGAAGTGACGAATCCCATCTTAGCCATCTGCTTGCCTCGAGAGCTTCGGGTGCAGCTCAACCTAAGATCTTTCAGCAGGCCTAGCCTCGAAGCTAGATCATAGGTCTAAGCTACACCGTTCACTCACAGGTTTGTACAAATGACTTCAGGTCTTAAGGACCAGCTTACCTATCATCACCCTAGAGTTATTAAAGACAGTTTAGTTAAAGTCAACCATTTAATAACTCTAATTTGGTCGTTCAGTGAACTCATTCTCCAATGAGCATCTGTGTCTCGTCTCCGACTTCACCAAGTCGAATGACTATGAGATCATCATTACCCTAAGGTAAGACTAAGACACAGTGGTCTATCCGATGTGTCGATATCCAGTTCTCGACACATCTATGACCACGAACCGTTTAAGACTTACGTTTATATTCAGTCGCTTACTTACTCATAATCGAGATCTCATCTAGATACATAAGGACCTAACTATAAGTCTATGGATATTATCTAAGCATATTAATACGAACGATTTATACTTAGAATAATAGGTACCATATACAGTATGAACAAGCCGTATTCTTTTGGATAAATTACCTTATGGGCATATATTCTCCTACAATAAGAACTTGCGTGGCCTCCGCATTTTTGATCGTAGCAGTGAGAAATAATGGAGGTCACCTCCGTTTCAGGAATACACCTCCATATCACCCCATCATTGCAAGTCTTGTATAGATAAGGGTCATCCCAATAGAATTTCCGAACTTCGTGAAAGAACTTCTTCTTTTGCTAATAACTTACATCGTGGGGTATAATGGCTCATGCAAGATTGTTGGCGATGTCGGCATACCACTGAGTCCAAGTAGAAGAAATAGAGAAAAGATGCTCATCAAGAAGTGAGTCATCAATATAAGTGGCATCCGGGTCGAATGTAGATAATCTAGATAGATGGTCGGGTACAACATTTTCCGCCCCTTTCTTGTCTTTGATTTCCAAGTCAAATTCTTGAAGGAGAAGAATCCACCTTATGAGGCGCAGCTTGGCCTCCTTCTTGCTCAAAACGTACTTGAGGGCCGTATGATCGGTATGTATGATAACATTAGTGCCCACAAGATACGACCGGAACTTATCCATGAAGTGGATGACGGCTAGCAATTCCTTTTCAGTCGTCGTATAGTTCCTTTGAGCCTCGTCGAGGGTCTTGCTTGTATAATAAATGATGTGCAGATTTTTGTCTTTCCTTTGCCCTAAGACGGCCCCAACTGCATAGTTGCTAGCGTCGCATATCAATTCGAACGGTAGACTCCAGTCGGGCGGTTGAATCACAGGTGCGGAAATAAGGGCTTGCTTCAAGAGGCGGAAGGCTTCCATACACTTGTCATCGAAGACGAAAGGTGTATCCTTCACGAGGAGCTGAGTCAAGGGCCTAGAAATTTTAGAGAAATCCTTTATAAACCGGCGGTATAAACCGGCGGTATAAACCGGCATGCCCTAAGAAGCCACAGACTTCCCGAAGGTTAAGTGGAGGCGGAAGCTTTTCGATGACATCGACCTTTGCCTTGTCCACCTCAATTCCTCTTGAAGAGATAATGTGCCCCAACACGACCCCTTCTTGTACCATAAAGCGGCACTTCTCCCAATTTAGAACTAGCCATTTATATTGGCATCTTTGCAGGACTTTAGCTAGGTTGTAGAGACACGAGTCAAACTCTGTTCCATGATCACGCCCCGGATACACGTCCCGGAGCGGTGACGATCGTAGTCTTACCGCAAGCGCACGGTGTAGCGGCGAGCGGGTATCGAACACAGGGAGGCCTAATAACAGTGTCTTCTTTGAATCACCTGGCTATAGGAAAAGTCGGGAGAATGTTTGCAATGTGCGGTCACAGTCGTTTAAATGTATAAAGAGATTAACAAATTAATAAAAACGCTTAGGGGATAGGGAATCCCCACTACTTGCTGTATCTCGTCACTGTGACTCATAGGTTTCACAATTGCTAGACTTGAAATTTGGGTGAACTAGTTGCAACTAAATGTGGAACCAAGCTCACGCTCTCGCGCTATTACCGGTCTATAGCCAACCTAGGGTAGGGTCCAATCTCTTGCAAACCCTAACCTAGGCAAACTAGCGTGAAGAACAACATCATCGTTCAATCGTATCTCGAGCCCACTCTCGTGCAAACTCGAGCTACGACCAAGGTTGGGATAGTTCCTACCCATCCAATCTCTTGCAAACGGGTATTGGTATAGAATTGCAATCGAAAAACCCTAGTTTCGGTCCAATCTCTTGCAAACCGATTCCGAGGGAATTCAATTGCAACCCAATTTGAATATATAGGGTTTCCTATCGAATTGGGATCCAATCTCTTGCAAATCCCAATCGATATGAATCCCTAGCTATTCGTATTATAGCAATCCCAAACTACCCCTAATCAATCCTAGCAATAGTTTTACCAATTCATCACAATTTCGAAATTGGGCTCGTAGGGTTCATCCCTATGCCCTAAGACAATGAACTACTCACAATTCATAATAGAGTGCAATAGAAATTCGCAAATAAAATCCATGGAATTCATAGCAATATTCAGAATATCAATAAAAATTGAGTTTTTGAGGGAGAGAAATACAAACCAATGAAGAACAAGGTAGCATCCAACAAAATCTCACTTTTCTCTCCTCCCTTCAAGCTAAATCTAATCCCTAAAAAGTTAATCTAAAAAGCTGCAAAAAGTTCTAAAAAAGCCCCCCTAAACTAGGTTAAAAACTGGGGTTAAATACCCCCCAAAATCGCCCAAAAAAACCTGACGAAAATGCCCCTGCGCAGCCTCAAATCCGCAGTTTTCGCTACAGGCAGCGCGGCTCACTCGGCCGAGTGACAAATGTCACTCGGCCGAGTGACGAACCCTATACAAAAACAGAGAGTTGGGGGTCTCGGGGGTCGTCTCCTCGGAGGTCACTCGGGCGGACGTCGGTAGTCACTCGGGCGGACCGTCGTTCTCCACTCGGCCGAGTCAGTCATCGGAGCAGACTGACGAAAAACATAGAGTTGGTGATTTTTGATGCCGTCGTCTTGGCTCCACTCGGGCGATGGGTGACTTGATGCTCGGCCGAGTGGCATGGCGATGCTCGGTCGAGTGCACGCCTGTTGCGTGTCCGATCTAGCCGGCCGAGCGGGCTTCCTATGGTCGGACGAGTGACTCCTTCACTCGGTCGAGTGAAGTGCTAAAAATGCCCAAACTTCATATCTTCGCCTCCTCGTCGCTCCTACGACGTTCTTTCTCCTTCCACTCCTCTCCAACAGCAAAATACCCCTCAAGAGAGTCGTCGGTGACACTCCGGAGTGGGTGCATCTCAGAATCACTCCAAATCGCTCCAAATCTCCTGATATACGACAAAAACAACAAATCGTGAAAAGCATCGCAATATTGCCGAATAAACGTGAAAAACACGATTTGAGCGATCAAAATGGTATGCAAACATGCAGAAAAAAGGTGTAAAATATGGAGTGATCAAAATCCCCCAAGCTTACCTCTTACTCGTCCTCGAGGAAGATAAGTAAAAAAGCGAACCCGGTGGATAAGGATAAAGAAAACGGCGGAAAGGCGGTAAACAGAAAACGAAAAACAAAATAGAAAACGAAGAGGGAAGTTGCAAGATCGTTTTTCTCAGGACGTGGGTTTTGCTTACTCATATAGCATGCATCAAATATAAAACACATGTCAAAGTCCTTTATTTTGATACCATAGTATAATGATGCATTTGAAATAGAAAACACAAGAATATCGATATAGCATGAAAATGGAATAATTCTAAGATTAACATCGTCTGAAGCATCTAAAGCGGTATACATTATCGTAGATCACACACTTTTCAATTGAATGCTTTCTATAGGGAGTATAAGAGATATCACACGATAGAGTAGTAAGAATAGAAAAATGCGGTTTTCATGAAATGAATGCTAAGCGTAGATTTCTGAATTTCGTGAAACTTTAGCAATCTCACCGAGTATAGAATATTACTTAGCCTAGGTCGTCATGCACTGTCAAGTAGTCACTCTCTCACACATCATTGGATTCTCTCCCCCAAGCTTATCTATAAGCGTGGTGGCATATACAAAACGATATTTACATCCCCATTTTTATGAAGCTCCAAAAGTCAAAAATAAAACAAAGAGGGAAGAAAGAGACAAAGTATTTGAGATGGGATCGTTTTTGAACTACTTTTCTCTTTTCTTTTCTTATTCTCAAATCTTTTTCTTTTCCCCTTTTTTTTCTTTTCTTTTCTTTTCTTTTTCTTTTATAGCATATATACACAATGATCCCAAATCAAAGAGAAGGATATACAAGTATTTTTCTTTGGATTTCAGGGAATTTGGAGCATGTGATTTTAATAGCGGGGGAATGCCAATAATAGAATCGCTAAGGGGAGATCCACCAATGAATTTAAAGTAGAGAAATAATGTTCAAGATATGTGGAGAAAGAAATAAATGTATCTCTCAGTTCACTCTATAGGACGTGCATGACAACTTCAGCAGGGTAATATAATCTACTCAGTTTAATCTCAAAAAGTAAACTAACCCAGATTTATCATTGCTAGCAACAATTCAATCAACCCGAAGTGAAAAGTACAAGTCATGCAATAAGAAGTGATATGAGAGAAAGGAAAGCAGTACTCCAGATATAAGCATCAATGCGTGAATCTTGGTGTGTTTTCTACGATAGCATACATATAAATCATCAGACATCAGCTAATAATAGAATTTCATCCATTTTCATACACCAAAAGAGAGTGGGTTACTATTTCTAAATGCAAAGCAGAACATAGCATATGATATCAGAAATAAGAGGCTATGACATGACAAATATAGCATGCATATAGAGAAAAGCTAACACCACGTCATCATCATCACAGAAAAGCCATCTCTAGCAAAAGATGAAAGAAATAAAGATAAACGAAAATAAAAACTATTTACAATGCAACACACAAGAAAAATAAGGAAAACGTGATGCATGGTAAAAAAATGAAAAAGTGATGATAAAGTGAGTGATAAAGTGGAAAACCGTGGGAAAACTAAAAATAAAGGGTGACAAAAGCAAAAAGCGTGAGAACTCACTCCCCCAAGCTAAAGTGCACAGTGTCCTCAATGTGCGACGTGTGGCACACCGAGAGACGTGTAATGGGAGGGGGGTGGGTATGCATGCATGATAAAAAGAAATAAAAATAACAAAATGAAAAATATGATACGAATGTGATGCATGCAAGGACAAGAGTGATGCAAAAATGTGGGTGTCACCAAAAATACTCTCCCTCACTCCCGAAAAAAAGGATATAGAATGATATGATCAAAATGTGGACAAAAATAGCGAGGGGAGGGGGGTTAGGCAGAAATCATCAGGGCCAAGCAGAGAATGGGCAGTATATAGACAAAAAAATCAGAGGCATCAAGGGTGTGCCTAGGCTGGTGGTGCTGCACCATCTACGTCCTGAGGCGGAGGTGGGGGTGGTGGTGGTCGTGGTACAGTCTGTTGGGTGGGTGGTGGTCGTGGCAGTCGCTCGAGAATCTGGGTCAAGCAATAGTGAATGCTGGGAAGTAGCTCGAGGCGGTGCTGCATGACGGTGACTGTGGAAGATAAAGCCCTAAATCGCCCCGGAGTCCACTCAACCCCCCCTCAAGAGCACGAACACTTTGAACTAAGGCGTCAGGGGGTGGTGGAGCGGAGGGACGGACATGTCTAGGCTGAGCTGGTCGGGGCTGTCTAATACGGGCGGAGTAGGTGATCGGGACAGCAGGCATGGGTGGTACGGGTGCTGTGCTCACTAGTGAATGCCCAGCCTCGGTGCGAGGCTGGGACGCAGGCTGGTGTGAGGTGGAAGTAGCAGCAGTGGGAGTGGAAGACAAAATCGGCGACGAGGCGGCAAGAGAGGTCAGTGACACAGAAGTGGGGACAGACGTCACGACACTCTCAGATAGAACGGCTACGGTGGAGACAGAAGGGTCGACCGCTGGGGAGGAAGTGTGGGGTCCAAAAGGTGAAATCCCAGCGGAGATCATACTGGCCATGGTCTCCACGACAGCATCGAAAGAAGGCTCGTCGCTCTCAAGTATGGTGGGTGGACGCTCGGGTAGCAGAGAGGTGAGTGGCTCAACCGACAAGGGCACAGCAGTGGTGGTGGCAGTGGTAGACGTGGTGGGCGTAGGCTCAGCAAGTGTACTCCCGACACTGGCAAAAGTGGGGACAGAAGTGTCGGGAGCGGCAGAAAGTGCAGGCTCAGGCTGAGGGAACACAGGGTCAGCTGGCGATGCAGGGTGTGCAGGTGGTGCAGGCTCAGCTCCCTCGGCCTCTAGCACATAGGCGGCGGGGATCAGGAGATCCATCGCCGCAAGCCAGTCGTCATGTGCTGGTCCTAAGTGTGTCCGAGCGTGGCTCGGAAGGATCATGTAGTCAGCACCGTACGGACCGTGCAACCAAACCCAGTGCTGCTGGCCGTGCGGACGAAGCATCTTCATCCGGTCCATGACGTCTATAGATAATGCAGTGGGGCACGGGGCTCGTCGCAGGTTAGCCGGAAGATCCTCGCCGGTCATCAGGGCTAGCAGGGTGATCAGGCCGCCGTAACATATCGAAGAGCGAGCGCCCACCGATACGATGATGCGGTCCAAAAACCAGCTAGCGACGTCTATCTCAACGGCGGGACCAACGTAACTCCATCCCTATCAAGAACTCTGGGACGAGTCATCGTGTAGAGCATATAGAGCTCAGGCGTCGACAACGTCCCAGGCTCGTACCTCGCCAGAAAGGTGGTCGCCATAAGGCGCTGTGCTATACGGAGGTAGGGGTGGACTATGGACGAGGCCTTGGCCCTACTAGGGTCAAAGGCCGGTGGTAAACCTGTGATCCGGGCCCAGAAGGCATGTGAATCGAAGGATGGGGGAGGGATGTGTGTGGGGGCGTAGGCTCGGTCGGGTGTGGGGACAGCGGGCCACTGAAAGAACGCTCGAAGCATATCGAGAGTGATCTGACACTCTCGATCCATGAGTCGGAAGGAGCATCCCTCAGCGGTCCGGGCGATCGAGCTGAGCACCTCGAGTGTCGGATGGACGTAGGTGTCCGCCGACACGGAAAGAAAGTCTCGCCAACCCACGTTGTCGTACAACGTGAGCATGCCCTCAAGTACCCCCAGGCGGTCTAGGTCAGCAAGGTGTGCGAACCTGGAGGGCACTATCGAGCGCTGGGAGATACGCTCAAAAGCGACGCGATGTGCGTCGTCTCGGAACGTAATACCCAGCGGCCCGACGATAGGAGCAGGTGGTGGCTGTGGGTGTGCGGGCTCGGCTGGAAGTGGCTGTGGGTGGACTGGGTCGGCAGGCTGTGGTTGTGTGGGGTGAGGTGGTGTAGGCGGTGGAGAGTCCACCTTGTGGGAGGGGTCGGGCTCATCCGGCCACTTCCGCTTGGCGGAAGTTCCCCGAGTGCGTGGTCGTGTGCAGGGCGGCATGTGCGCCCCGAGTGCTCACCCAACAAGTAAAACACGGCATGCTAAAATAAATGGAACGATGGTACCTGAACACGCCGCGAGAGAAAAACAGCGGATGTGTGCGAAGACGCCGCCTCCACTAAGCCAGAAGCGTGCCCCAGAGGCTCCCCTAAGCTCCCCTAAGCTCCCCAATATAGCCTACACATCAAACAAGAATATCAGCGTGTGAAGTTCAAAATACATGGGGGTTAGGGGTATAATAGATAGATAAAGAGATTAATTTGATTTAGGGGCTCGATTAGTGCACGGATCATCAAAAATATGAGAAAATGGAGAAAACTGGCGTAATAGGGGTTACCGGAGGTCGGCCGACGGTGAGGGAGTCGCCTGCGGTCAGGGTACTCGGGCGGTCGACGGTCGGCGCTCGGCCGCCGGCGGTCGGGCGGTCGAGGCGGCGGTCGGGCGAGTGGGAAGCGGCAGTGGGCGAGCGAGGGTCGATCGGGCGCGGGTTCGGGCGATCGAAGAAATGTGACGCTTCAAATTCCGCGCCGAGCCCGCGTCCGCTTATATAGGATTAGTTACGACTCGGCCGAGTGGCTATGTCACTCGACCGAGTGATCGTAACGAAATTATTTTAAAAACATCATGCAAAGAGATTACGTCTTCTGGCTAAAGTAGCGGATCAAGCCAACTCGTAAACTCAGGTGATCGCTTATCCCTACCCCTCCACGTGTATCGAGCCAGGGCATTACCCCTGAACACATATGCTCGCTTCTGGATCACGAGCCAGGAAGTGTTTTGACACGTATGGCGTAGGGTTATGCCCGCATAACGGGTGCCTAGCCGGATCAAGTAGTACAAGTAATGTAGCGTGTGTTACGAATGCAACATTCAACATGGATAGCATGGCATGTACAGATAATTCGCGTACCGTTAATTGAATTTAAACATGGCAGATAAGATGCATGGATGACAAGTGCCAATAATTAAAAGTAGTCGGATCAAGCTTCGTTGTCAAGCTAGATCCTGAAATTTGCGCCTAGGCGAGTATCATTTCATCGCCTAGTCTCTTTTACGCCTACAACAAGCAAATGGCCTAAAACATGGCCTAAAACCCTAAGTGGCAAGTTTCACTTGCCTAGCACCGAGGATGACGATCAACGAGGCACGTCACAAAATGTTAGCTACGGGGATGAGATCGCTGCCATGGCAAAACAACATCAGAATAATATCTCTAATATCCATTTTATTAGGTTTTAACAAAAATCACCAAGTGGGTTAAGAGAATATTAAAGGATCGAGTTATTACCGAATCGTTAGCGGAAGAACGATGCCGAGCAAGCACGGCAATGGAAGAACGATCCGGAGAACTACGGTTCAGATCTGGAAATGGGGAGAAAATCTGGAGAAATGGGATTTTGTGGGGTTTTGGGGGTTGGCCGGCGGCCTAGAGGAGATGGCTGGTGCAAATGGAGGGGGAGAGGGGCTCTTGAGGAAGGAGGAAGGGCTAGAGAAAGGTTGGGGAAGATCAGAGGTCAAGGGGGAAAGGAAATGGCCAAGAGAAGAGAAAGAAGAAAAGAAAACGATTGTGGGTTTAAATAGGAAATCGTGCGGCGGCTGGGCAAACACTAGGTTTACTAGGTCAATTAGTCGGTCAAAGAAGAGTGGTTGACCGACTAGTTTAAGAACTAGTCGGTCGGTCGACTAACTGTGACCGACTAACACCAAACAGTAACTCAGGTCGTCAAAATGGTCAAAGAACTAGTCGGTTAAAGAACAATGGATGACCGACTAGTTTGCAACCTAGTCGGTCGAAAAACGTTCTTAGACCGACTAACGATAAACAGTAACTTAGGTAAAATTAATCGAAGGAACTAGTCGGTCTGAGAGCAAGTTCTGATCGACTAGTTTCACATCTAGTCGATCGGTGGTTGTTCTTAGACCGACTAAGAGTAAATAGTAACTTCTGAATTATTGATTTAATGAACTAGTCGGTTTGAGAAGAGTTCCTGACCGACTAGATTCCAATCTAGTCGGTTGGTACCCCTTCTTGAACCAACTAAAGTGCACAAAAAGTGCCGAATTGAAGCGCGAAGCTTCGGAAATATTTCTATAGCTTCTAAGATCAACCTATCTCTAAGATATAAGCGATTTGAAGTTCGTCATGAGTGACTTACTCCAAGATCAACGATTCTAAGGAAGAAGCTAGAAAATCACAACGAAACGAACGAAAATGAAAGCTACGGAGACGGAAACCACACATAAGGAGAAAATCCACCAAAACATATATATAATATAGATAATCCAAATACATGAAAAACCTGTCGTTACATCCTCCCCAACTTAAGAAAAATTCCGTCCTCGGAATTTCCCAACACTCACGTGTCCGGGAACAAAAGTGGGTAACGCTCTCTCATCTCATCCTCTCTCTCCCAAGTAGACTCTCCTGGCGAGCCGTGTCACCACATCACCCTCACAAGATTGACAACCTTGTTCCGGAGTGACTTCTGACGCCTGTCCAAAATCTGCACTGGCTGCTGGTCATACGTCATATCAGGGCAAACGGTGATCTCCGAGAAATCCACAGCATGAGATGGATCACTGATGTATCGACGAAGCTGCGACACATAGAAAACATTGTGAACTCCTTCCAAGGATGGCGGCAAGGCTAAGCGGTAGGCTACCTTGCCAACTCTCTCCAGAATGTCAAACGGTCCAATGTATCGCGGGCTCAAATTCCCTCTCTTCCCAAAGCAAATCACACCACGATTCGGGGAAATCTTCAAGAACACATGGTCGCCTGGCTGAAACTCCAATGGACGCCGTTTAGCATCCGCCCAATGCTTAAAACGGTCCTGAGCAATCCTCAGCCTCTCCCAAATGTTCCTGACAACATCCACAGCCTCCACAATCATCTCAGGTCCCAACAGCTCCCGATCACCAACGTCATCCCAACTCAATGGCGATCGACATTTCCTCCCATACAGCGCGGCGAAAGGCGCCATGCCAATACTCGCCTGGAAGCTGTTGTTGTAAGAGAACTGCACCAGATGTATATGGTCCTCCCACGAACCCTTGAAATCCAACATGCACGCCCTCAGCATGTCCTCCAAGATCTGAATTGTCATCTCGGACTGGCCATCTGTCTGCGGATGGTATGCCGTGCTGAAACTCAGACAAGTACCCAAACTCTTCTACAAACTCTGTCAGAACTGAGATGTGAACCTCGTGTCTCTGTCCGACACGATACTCACAGGGACTCCGTGAAGTCGTACGATCTTATGCACGATTCATGTTACATCACTATCTAAACTAGGAGAAGGAAATAGAAACGGAGAGTAAAAGAATTTACCTCCATGTATCTCCTCGCTAGCGCCTCAGTGGACTGTCCTACTTGGAATGGAATAAAGTGCGCGGATTTGGTCAATCGATCTACGATCACCCAAATCGCGTCATTCTGCTTCGGACCCCGAGGTAGTCCAGTCATGAAATCCATAGTGATGTGTTTCCATTTCCACTCCGGAATCGGAAGCGGTCGTAGCAACCCTGCCGTACGCTGATGCTCCGCCTTCACCTGCTGGCAAACCAAGCACTTGGCTACACTCCGAGCCACACTCCTCTTCATACCATGCCACCAAAAGTTCAGACGAAGATCCTTGTACATCTTGGTGCCACCAGGATGCACAGAATACGGCGAACTGTGTGCCTCCACCAACAACTCCTCCCTGATATCCCCAGCTGGCACACACACCCTAGCTCTATACCTCAGCGAGCCGTCCTCATGAATCAAGAAGTCAGTCCGCAGACTGGCTTCCACCTGCTCCCGAATCTTCACCAGCTTCGGATCCTCAGCCTAACCAGCCTTGATCCGATCCACGATCGTCGACTGTATCTGCATACACATCAACGAAGAAGCTTCTCCAGGAAGAACAATCTCAACACCAGACTCGCAAAAATCCTGCTGCAATCTCCACTGCGAAGTCAACATCATCACCACTGGAAGCCTACTCAGCGCATCTGGAACCACATTCACCTTGCCAGGGTGAAACTGCAAATCAATCTCATAATCCGCCATGAGCTCCAACCATCGACGCTGTCGC